>VDFB02061799.1:0-65216 GCA_007258455.2 Sequoia sempervirens | reverse complement strand
ATGCATCTATAAATGGGCAGAGCCTTCACCACAGACTTAATCAACTGGACACGACTAGAAAAGGATAACCATCGATGATAATAGTGATTAACTTTTACTCAAAATTTATCCAAAATGATCTGCCAAGACTCCCTAGGCAGTCTAATCATCGAGATGGGAATGCCAAGGTAAGTCACTGGGAGAGTCTCGATCTGAAATCTCAAAGTTTGGGAAATCCTCTGCTGAATGGGGCCAAAGTGTTGAAGAAGAAAATGGAAGACTTGCCCTCATTAATCTATTGACCGGAGGAAACTAGGTAAACATCCAACACTCTTCATAAATTAGAGGCCTCTCGCATTGTAGCCATCCCCATCAAAGCAGTATCATCCACAAATTGTAGGTGAGTTTATGGAGGTAAGGTGCCACCCCACCTCCAACCTTGAATGAGACCAGACTCCAAACTCTGTTTAATCCATCTCCCCAAACCTTTAGCCAAAAGAATAAAAAAGTAAGGGGAAAGAGGATCACCTTGACGAAGCCCCCTAGAAGCACCAAATAACTCAGAGTGACTCCCATTAATAAGCACAGAGAAAGAGACTGAAGTAACACAACTCAAAACCCATTGAATCCATTCTTTAGAAAAACCAAAAGCACCAAGAACCCACTGAAGGAAGGACCACCTAACTTTATCATATGCCTTAGCCATATCCAGTTTGATAAACATCACTTTTTCTTTAGAGCTAGCCATAGAATGGATGACCTCAGTTGCAATAGCAATCCCATCCAGAATTTTCCTACTAGCTACAAAACCACTTTGTTCTTTGGAGATTAGCTCCTCAAGCCCCTTTTTCAATCTGTCAGCAATAAGTTTAGAAATAATTTTATAAATTACATTGCATAAAGAAATGGGCTGAAATTGGCTTAACCTATCGACCCCCTCACTCTTGGGAATAAGAGCCAGAAAGGTAGCATTTAGGGCCCTTAGCATCTACTTACTTTGTTGAGATTCTTGAACCACAGCTAGGAGGTCAAGTTTGATTCTATACCAAAATTCTTGAAAAAACTCAATTGGGAAGCCATTTGGACCATACGCCTTCCCTTTCTTCATATTGAAAACAATCCCTTCAAGCTCTTCATGTGAGATATCACTCGTGAGTTGTCGATTCAAATCTCCAGAAATGAGAGAGGGGATACAAGAAAGAATCTGTGCTTCCTCAGGAGACCCCGTTGCGAGTCCTCCCTAAAAAGAGATTCAAAGTACTACACCGCCTCCCTTGAGATTTCTAGGAAGGAGGAAAGATAGTCTCCCCTGTCATTCACTAGACCAGAGATAGAATTTCCATGTCACCTGGCTTTCACCAAATTGAAAAAGAAAGATGTATTTTTATCCCCTTCCTGAAGCCACTCAATGTGAGCCTTCTGTTTCCAATACATTTCCTCTCCTAGTTCCCATTCTTCAAGAGTTTTCACAGCTCTAGCCTCATCCTGAAGCAACTCAACTGTCACCCCATCCTCCCTTAACCTCCTCATGATACCATCCAAATCTTCCTTAGCCATCGCCTTTGCATGGAAGACATTCCCAAAGTACTAACGATTCCACCATTTGAGCTCAAATTTAACATATTGAAGTAGTTTAGCAAAGGTATACATTGTCGTACCATAGGCTGGTCTACCTTTCTTCCACCAGTCAGTCACAAAGGCATTCAAAGAAGGGTATTGCAACCACATAAGTTGGAACCTAAAAGAGGGCATACGAGGCACACGAGTTGACTCCGCAGCAAGCTTAATAGGCCAATGGTCTGATCCTCTCCAATCCAAGATGTCAGAGCAAGATGACTACATCCCTCCAACCTAGTAACAGGAAACCAGAAATTAATCTAATCTTTTTGCAATGCAAAAATAACCAACTTGACGATTATTCTAGGTGAATTGACCATTGTTGGGTTTGATATCAACAAGATTCAAGGTATTGATATTGTCATGAAGTAGCAGTGCAGAGGGCTCCAACCTTCTAGTACCACCACGCTTCTCAGCTAACTCACAAATAGCATTGAAATCTCTACCCAAAATCCATGGATGAAAAGGCATCATGCTACAGATAAGCCTGATATGGGACCACAGACCTTGTTTACCTTGAAAATATTTAGGGGCATATATATTAGAAAATAGAATGACATCCCCTGTCTCAAAACTAGTAGCAATCATAGACATAGAGGATTTAGAGGAAATCCACCAAAGAGGTCAGATTCTTTGAGGATTCCTTAAACATTCCAAACCCCCAGAAGCTCCATGAGCTCCAATGCACTGGAACTCCCCGCTCCTCTACAACTTAGGTGCCAAGCCTTGCATATTCTCAACAGATAACTTAGTTTCTTGAAAAAAAGAAGACATCAGGACCTTTCCTTCTAACTAAATCATGAACCATTTTTTGTCTAGGCCGCTATTCAAGCCCTGTACATTCCATGATAGAACAATCATTTCAAAGGGCTTGAAAAAAGAGAATCTAGAATCTTTATTGACCCTGACTCCACCAAATTCTCGCTTGCTAGTTTAATCTTTTCCACATCCTTTTTTCTACTGGGTTTAGCAAATTTCTCTGCCCCACCCTTCTAATATCCTTCTGCAAAATGCCCAATTTGGGAGGAGGCTTGATCTTCTTAGTCAGGTCTGAACCAATGCTCTTCTTAGGAAGAGAAGAATCCTCCCCTACTAATGTAACAATGGCTGAGGGTTCCTGCACCTTTGAGACCACCATCATTTGATCAGCTTCCATGTGTAGACAATCATCCCTTTGTGGCTCCAAAGAAGAATCAAGAACAAAATCCTCCTGAGCTAAGCCCACAAGCCCCTGATCTAAGTTGATCAAACCTGGGTTCACCTCCTATTGGCTAAGCTCATCTAGAACCTCAAATCTATTAAAGGTACCTTCATCGTACCTTTCTTTAAAAGGCCTCTTTTGACCCCTATTTCAGTTTCGAGCCTTGACCGGAGCAAAAACCATCAGACGCACCTACCTCATTAGGAGAAATGCTCTTCCCCTTATCTGTTTTAGGAAGATTGCTAGCAGGTTGTTAAGGCTACGACTCCACAGGCTTATACCTTGGACATCTCTGGTGCAAATGGCCATATTCTCGACAAAATCGACAACAAAAGGGAAGAGTTTCATAGTCTAATTGCTGCACCCAAGAATAAGAGCCCACACACATATCTATTACATCAGGAAAAGGCCTACTTAGATCAATCTCAACACAAATGCGTGCAAAAGTCATTACCTTTTTACCCAAAGTTTGGGATGAAGTCCCAACTAGTTTTCCCAGCATTGAGGCCAAAAGGTGCAACACATCCTCTCGACAACATTCCACTGGGAACCTCGATAGATGAACCCACATAGGGACATGATTTGGAAGCTCCTTGGCGGGGTTAAAACCTGTATGCCATGGCTTGATAAACAACCCTACCTTATTATGAAAATAAGGGCCTCCCTCAAATACCCTATTGTGATCAGCAATGCAATTAAAAGTAACAATGAAATAATTGTTTTCCAGCAACATTATCTCCATTCCCCTATCCGGCTCCCATGTCCTTCAGGCCCAAACCTCCAAAAATTGTAAAGAAACTCTCATCCCCAAAAATTTACAATATAAAGAGTGAGCTGAGTAATACTCAACATCTTTAGCAATCATTTCAGATGGAACAACTAGTTTTGGCCTCTCCTTGCACCTCTTGAGACATTCGTTAATCTTCGTGATCCTCATTCCATTGGATAACCTTGTATCAACACTCCATGTATTTAGAGCAAACAGATTGTTATCAAAGGTCTTCATCCCTTGACTTGAAAATTGCGAGCTAATTGCTACCCAGAAATCCAAGTTAGGGCACCCCACTAACATCTCACCCTTCAAAGCCATCAAGCCCAAGGCAATAAACTCAATCCCTGCACCAAAGAAATGGTGGGGAAGCCCTCCCCACACCCTTCCACTTAGCACCACACCAATCACTAAACACCTGCACCTCAAACCCTTCCCACCCGTGCAGCAGAGAGAAGGAACAAAGAAATCGGGAAGAGAATGTAACCCGCACACACCCCACACACCAAGAAGTAGTCACACACCCCACCAAAAACCACCACCATGCACAAAGGATGCACAGAACCACCTCCCAGGCAGACGCCCAACATCGAAAACAAAGAAAGTAGGAGTGAGCCAAACCTGCAAACCATGTGCCCTCAGACACAGCTATAGGCAGAAAAGAAATCAAAACCCCCAGACACGCACAAATAGACCCACCCAGACAGCGCACAGCAAGCAAAGATCCAGAATGAGCTAGGGCACGGATGCCCTAGCTTGGCTCCCAAGCACGCAGACCCAAGCCATCTCCCCAAATTATTACAATAACTAAAATGAGTTTTTTTTGAAGGGAGACTCCCTATGGTATAAAGAGAACTTTTACCTATAGACAAACTCTACCCTTAAACAAAATATTTTACAAGAGATCCATGCTTTTCTAGTTATGGGTAATTTTGGATTATTAAATCCTTATCATAGATTCAAGAAATATGTCTTTTGGGATGGGCTCAAAGGGGATATCAAAATATTTGTAGTAAAATACATGATATGCTAGAAAAATAAAGGGGAGATATTTAAGAGACTAGGCCTTCTCTAAACCTTATCTAAATTACAAGATTGAGGTGTGAAGAGGTACTCATAAATTTTATCATAGGTTTCCACAAGTCTAAAGGAAATAAAATCATCATGGTTATTATCGACTGAATCATCAAATTTCAACCTTTTTGTGCTTTTTCACACCTTGTTTTTGCTAGTATTAGATAAAAAAATTAATGGATATCTTTTATAAGTTATATGGGACTCAAAAAATTAATTTAAGTGATCATGATCCTATATTTATAAGTAATTTTTTAACTTACTCTCATGTTTAGAAAGTCAACTTGCTCGTAGCTCATCATATCATCCTAGAAATTAAATGGATAGAATAAGATGACAAACAAACTATTGGAGGGTTGTCTCAATGTTTTACACAAGATAACCAAGAGAGATGGGTGCAATGTGTTGTAAGGTGTGCACCCTTGGTATCCTTGTGTTGTGCAGCAAAACGCTTGGGTTAGTGACATGGCTTAACCGCCTCTCATGGATTCATTAACTCTTGTGGTTGTATCGAGCATTAATAGGTTGATCTTTTGGTGCGATGACAATTATCTTTGCAACAAGTGGTATTAGAGCTTGGGTCATGGGTTCAAACCCCTCACTTGCGCTAGGGGGAATTGTTGCAAGGTGTGTACCCTTGGTCTCCTTGTGCTGTGCAGTGCAACACTTGGGTTTGTGACATGGCTTAACCACCTCCCATGGATTCATTAACTCTGGCAGTTGTATTAGACATTAATAGGTCGATATTTTGATGTAACAACTATCTTTGCAACACAATGGTTACCACTAGAAATTTTTTGGTATAACACTTATTTACACACTTCATTCAAAATGTATCTAATTGTGGCATTTTATGGGTACCACATTCCTCCATCAATAATATCTTCAATATGGGAAAAAGATAAATGTAAAAATATTTAAAGAACATATTTAGCAAAAGAAAGAGGCATTCTCTAGTCTCGTAGAGAACTTGGTAATAAAATATAGCATAATGAGCCAACAAGCTAATCAACACTATAATTTAATGAGTTTTGAAGTAGAATATTGTACCTTTTTATGTAATTACAACCATGTAAGTAGATATCACTAAAAAAATACAAGAAGGATAAAATGATATCATACAATTATTATCCCCCTTATAAAGTTTTTTAGATAATTGGTAGTGTAGCATATAAATAAAAAATCAAATTTTCCTAAGTCAACCAAAATATGTTTGATCTTTTATTTTTCATACTTGAAGAAGGATATTGGACAAAGAGTTTCAATCCAGGTGGGGTTATTATAGCTTAATGAGAGAATAATTTTAGAAACTAAGGGAATCCTTCAAACATGCACTAAGATGCTATAGATGAGGGAAATCACAAAGTATTTGATCAAGTGGAATAATTTTCTATTTGAAGATGCTAAGTAGGAAATGAAAATTTTGTGTTAAAGAATCCACAATTGATTTGTGTTGAGGAAAATGCTTATTTAAATAATGGGGAATGTTATTCCATTAACCCATTAATTAAATAGTGGTTTATATTTATCCAACTTGTGGCTATCACAATCC
This sequence comes from Sequoia sempervirens, assembly GCA_007258455.2. Classification (NCBI taxonomy): domain Eukaryota; kingdom Viridiplantae; phylum Streptophyta; class Pinopsida; order Cupressales; family Cupressaceae; genus Sequoia; species Sequoia sempervirens. The sequence continues at coordinate 59,024 of VDFB02061799.1, read as the reverse complement.
TTAAATAATTTATACAGTCTTATATATGTGGGTTGGTTTACATCCAAGGCATAAGTATGGTATATTGGTGATAGAAATTAGTAGTTCATCATCTTATGAACCAAATAGTGGGGCATGATATACCCTTAACCCATTGATTATATAGGGAATATGTATCCAACATGGGATTAGCACAATTCTTAATTAATTTATATATTCAATTATGCACAGTTAAGATACACCAAAAAATGAATATAATTTAGGATCCTTGATATATGAATAGATATAGGCTAAGGAAAGGAGCCAAGTATGTGTCTCAATGTAAGATCTATCATTGAAGGAAAATTAAAGGGTTGGAGGGTCAAGGTTAGGAGATATGAAATAATTAAATCTTGAACCCTAAACAAAATATACTAATAAAACATAAGTGATAGTGTATCCAAACCCTAATTAAATAAAACATGCAATCAAAGATGAATAAATTCATAATATAATATTTAAGACCAAATATAAGGATAAAACTATGAGGAAAAACCATAGGAGACTTAAGACTAAATTATTTCACTAAAACAAAAGGGTAAACAAACAATCTTTTTAAATAAATCTTGTCACACCACTTATCTATAAAGATAAGTAATAAAATATTGGATTTAAGTGATTTCAAATTGGAAATATAAACTTCATTAGATATGAAAATAGAAAAAAATAATAATAAACTCATACCTCAGAGTTAGAGATGGAAAATATTATCACTTATTACTAATACTTATAATCATAAACTATATCTAGAATAATAGAATATGATGATAGGAATCTACGAAATTTGGAGTTGATTGTAACCCACCTTTCTAATAGAGGTTTTTCTTAATTTCTAAAACTACAATAGGGATTAGTGGTATTAAAAATTCCTTTGGAAGCTAGATATCTAATTCAATATTTGTTGATTGAGGCGAGAAAAATAGCAGTCAGTGAATGCATCAAGCACCATCCTAAATGTTAATAACTCGATTATAAAAATTGGTACAAAGATGCAAAGGGTGATGGAAAGACCTAATGCAGAAATAGTGTTTCAGAAGTTATTGAAAAATAGGTGATCATAATTGATCATAATATGTTCAGGTAATGTGATTTGTCAACAAGGCAAGGGTGATTTTAGAGAGGCATAATTTTTCTAGTAGGAAGTAATCTTGAGTAATGAGTGATGGATGACCAATGTTTAATGCATGATCCTATTGACCTAGACGGTGGTGTCTTTACTTAGACACATAATTTGAAAGCTTTGATGTGGGTTTTGGCACACAATAATATCTAGAAAGGTGCTAGGTTGGGCTCATGATTATATTTATATTCAAAATATTAGGGGTAATTAAACAAGGATACGTTAACAACTATAGAATTGGATCGATGACAATAACAACCAATTTGAGAGTTGATAAATGTCTAGAGAATTAATTTTCTTTTTGATGGTTAATTAAAAAATAGTATTAGAAAATAATATCAGTAAAAATATCAAATTAATCATAATCTTATATTGAAATTAAATATTTAACACACCCACACAAAAAGACATTATAAAAATATAAAAATACACTTTTCACCAAATTACAAATTAAAAAACAACAAAACTATTTCAGTGACGACTTTATACCTAGGTATACCCAACTTAAATCATTAAGCCCAATTGCATATCTTTATAAGAAAATTGTTGCAATAAAATTTGAAGCATATGTAAGACAATAAGCAACTTGCCGTGAGAATCTAAAGTACTACTGAATTATTGGTTGTTGGTTTGACTATTTCAAGAACAGATTGATTTCAAAGATCGTCACACCATTAATCTAGTCAAACTCCTTTATTAGTTTTAACTCTATAATGAAATTCTAATATTCATTTTTAACAAGGAGTTCTGGTATTTGAAGGTAACCCAATCCATTGGAAAACAATTCTAGGTGGTTTTGCTTGTAGTTTCTATAATACACCTTCGTAGTAGCTCTACCCCTAACTCAAGCTCAATTCCGCAAAGTCATGGTCGTGAAAATTCTATTGCGCCACTGATTATTAATCTCCTATCTAATACATAGATTATTTGACTCGAAGTTAATTCAGCAAATATCGAAAAAATAACACAACTGCAACTTCACCAATAAAAACTCACAAGAATAGAGAAGAAAACATTCACAATAATGAACACAATATTTTTGGACAAATTGTCCGTGGAAAACCCCGAAGGGAAAACCACTACTGCAGATGAGGAATTATATTAAACTTCAGCAAATTAAGGAATACAAAACCGCTTTGCCTCTTAGTGGCAGAGCTCCGCAATATTCTTCTCGGAAATTCTTCCCTCAATTTCTCCTGCTGAAATTCCACAGCTGCTATCCCTAACGCTATCACTGCGCCCTTGCTAACACTGCAAGACTATTTGCTCTCACTGCAAATCTACTTGCTATCACTGCAAGTCTACTTGTTGTTGTGTTCTCCAATTGCCCATTGATCCCCTTTTATACTTTTCTCATTGGAAAACCAATGGCCATGATTTAATCTCAATCAATGGCTAAGATTAAATAGACTCTAAAAACCCTAACTAACTGGATTCTAGAAGTCTCAGAGAATCAATTTATTTAATTACATAATTATCTAGACAACTCAGCCCTTTTCTGGAGGTTTCTAGAAAATAATTAAATAATTAAATGACACTTCTAGACAATGGAGACATGTCCAAGCTACATAAATTAACACTCCCTCTTAGCGAGGAAGGTGTTCTACATGACACCCAAATTTTATCTCTGAAGAAGATGAATTTCGCCTTCCCCAATGCCTTAGTCAAAATATCTGCTACCTGCTGATCTGTAGGTATATACTGTAGCTGAACAATCCCGCGCTGTACACAATCTCGATGAAATGATATCTGATGTCTATATGCTTAGACCTATCATGAAACACCAGATTCTTAGTCAACTTGATGCAACTCTGATTGTCGCAGTGTATCACCGTAGTCTCAACCCTCTGACCAAACAAGGCCACCAGCAACTTCCGAAGCCATATCACCTCACACGTCGCCATGCTAGATGCTATGTATTCTGCCTCTGCAGAACTCAAAGCCACAGACTTCTGCTTCCTGCTGTACCAAGAGACAACTCCTGATCCCAAGCTAAAGCAACACCCTGAAGTGCTTTTCCTGTCTGTTGTACTACCTGCCCAATCTGCGTTAGTATAGCCTATCAACCTGATACCATCACCTCGAGTATATTTGATTCCATACTCGATTGTACCACGCAAATACCACAACACATGCTTTGCTGCCGTCTAATGCACTCTCTTCGGCTCCACCATGAACTGACTAAGAGAGTTTACTGCAAAGGATATATCTGGCCTGGTGTTGACCAAATACATGAGAGACCCAATCAACTGCCTGTATAAGGTGGGGTCTACATCCTTTTCTCTGGATGAGTCTACCTTCTTCCAATTCGTGATCATAGGAGTAGACATGGCTCTGCAATCCTCCATCTCGAACCTCCTCAAGATTTCGATGCAGTATTTCCCTTGTCCAAGGAAAATCTCTCCATCTGTCTGCCATACCTCCATGCCTAGAAAGTAGTGCATAAGCCCCAAATCCTTCATCTCGAACTCTGCTGCGAGGTCCCTCTTGCTTTCCTCTATGAGCCCTAGTGAACCTGTTAAAAACAAGTCGTCCACATAAAGAACAAGAATGAGAACCTCACCCCCAACCACCAAGTAGTAGAGGTTAGCATCCGCTTCACTCTTCCCGAAGCCCATTCCCTGCAAGTATCTATCAATGCGCTCATACCACGCCCTGGGAGCCTGCTTGAGTCCGTACAAAGCTCTCTTCAATCTGCACACGTGGGTTGTACTGCTGTGTGCCACAAAGCCCTCTCGTTGTTCTATGTATACCTCCTCTTTCAATTCACCATTAAGAAACGCCGTCTTGACATCCATCTGATGGATCTGCCATCCCATCTGTGCTGCAAGAGAGATCACGACTCGTATAGAAGTATACCTGGCCACTGGAGCAAATGTCTCCTCATAGTCAATTCCCTCCTTCTAAGAGAACCCCTTGGCCACAAACCTTGCCTTGTATTTCTTGATGCTACCATCTGCACCGTGCTTGATCTTATAGATCCAACGTGATCCAACCACTGCCCTATCTGTTGGTCTAGGCACAACCTCCCACACATCGTTCTGCACTATTGAGGTACTCCTCAACCATTGCATCTTGCCACACTTGCTGTTGTGCGGCCTCCTGATAGCTAGAAGGCTCACTATCTACCAACTGACTAACTAATGCCATATAGTCATCATACCTGGCTGGTTGTCTCCGCATCTACTACTCATCCTAGGAGCTCCCACAAACTCCTGAGTATCCCTTTGTGACCTGGTTCTTGCTACCAACTGTAGAGGATGAAGTATCAACCTCCATATCACCCTGATGCATCTCTTGGATCTGCTGCATCTGCTGCTCCATACTCTGCGAATTCTCAGCACCTGAGCTTGTGCATGTACTAGTAACTGTACTCGAGCTTCGCTGTCCTTGATCTGGTTGAATGATCCTTGGAGCTTCCACTAGTTGCTCACTCTGATCATCTGCTGGCAAATCTCTGGACCTCCTGAATGCCTTGTCCTCCATGAACTTGACATCACACCTAACTATAGTCCTCTTAGTCCCTGGAATAAATATCCGATATCCCTTTGAGGTTTCACTGTACCCCACAAAGTACCCCTTCTCTGCAGTTTGATCTAACTTGGAACGTGTCGCACCTGGAATGTGACAATATGCCAAACTCCCAAATATCCTGAAGTGGCTAACATCTGGCTTCTTCCCTGAGAACGCCTCCTCTGGTGTCATCTTGCCTAATACCTTATGTGGAACCCTATTTTGTATGTACACTGCTGTACTGCATGCCTCTGCCCATAAGTAACGTGGCATATCCTGGTCATACAGCATAGCCCTTGCCGCCTCTGATATAGACCGATTCTTCCTCTCAGAACCCCATTCTCATAGGGTTAAGGAATACTCCACTCTCTCTTGATTCCTTCCCCGTACGAACTCGAACTCTTTCCCTTTGTACTCAGCTTCCATTGTCCGACCAAGAACCTTTTATCTTTCCTCCCCTCGTCAATTCTCCACAAGAGCTTTGAACTCTTGGAAGCGACCGAAAACCTCATCCTTGGTCTTCAAGAAGTATATCCGTGTCTTCCCCGAGAAATCATCAATAAAAGTAACAAAGTACTCATATCCTCCTCGAGAGACTTCGTCGACATTGGTCCACATATGTCTGAATGTACTAGATCAAGAACACCCTTGGATCTAGTGTCACTCCTTGGAAAAGTTGCTTTCGCAAACTTCCCCAACACACATCCCTTTACATACATCATCATGCTCTGTGCTCACCTCAGGAACACCTGTCACAGCCTCACAAAGCATTTTAAGTGCTCCATGATGTATATGGCCCATCCTCCTATGCCATAGCTCTCCTTGATCTCTAGAATTACTGCTGCTCATCAGTGCCTTATGAGTATCAAACTGCAACCTGTAAAGCCGGCCGCTCCTAACTCCAATAGCTATGGGTGATTTCCAATCCTTGTGCTTAATTAACACACTTGCCCCTCTAAAGAGTACATTGTAACCTTTATCCTGAAGGATAGATATGGAAATCAAATTCATACCTAAGCCTGGCACATGCAACACATCATGAATGGGAATCCGCTTACCATTCTCCCTCTGAAATAGAACAGTCCCTTTCCCAACTGGATTGAGCTTGGACATGTTCCCCATAGAAATCTGCATTCTGATGTCCTCCTCCTTATAGCTGGAGAAGTACTCTCTAACTCCTGTCATATGAAATGACGCCCCACTATCTATATACCAAACACCCTGTGAGGTTGAGCTAGCCATACAAGCTATGAGAGCGAACTCATCCTCCATTCTACTAGAGAGCTCATCTGCACTTGCTGAAGCTGCTGTCTGCTTCTTGTCTTTCTTCCTTTGCGGGCAATCGCTGACATAGTGGCCAAACTCGTGACAGCCATAGCACTTGACTTTAGATAGGTCCTTCTTCTTCTTCTCACCTTGTGGATTTGATCCTTTACTAGACCCCTTCTTTGCTTTCCCTTTTCCTGCAAGGGCAACGTTCTCCTGTTCCGCCTCACTTTGCTGACTCTTGCTACTGGTCCTACTGACAAGACTAAGTCTAAGCTCCTCCTGAGTGAAGTCACTCCAAAGTCGATCCCAACTTGGCAAGGTGTCTCGTCCATTAATAACTTGAACAAAGACATCCCACTGCTTAGTAAACCCATTTAGGGCTATCCGCACTAGCTCGTCATCACCTAGATTATCTCCAACAGCAGCCAACTCATCCTTGACAAGTCTGAGTCTGGTGAGGTAACTTGTCACGTCCTCTCCCTTGTTCATCCGAGTAGTCCTCAACTTTTCTCTGAGAATCAGCTTCCGGTTAGTGGTAGCATTCTGGTACAGATTCAGAATGGCATCCCACATCTTCTTCGCTGTATCTAACTCTGCGACATGTGGAACAATATGATCCTTGACACCATCAAGAATCATCCTCCTCGCCTTGGCATCTTCCTTCTTATATGCTAAGAGCTGTGCTGGATCTGTAGGTACAGGTACAACACTGGTCACATATTCCTTGATCCCATTCTCTTCCAACAACAAAGAAATTCTGGCTTTCCAGACACCAAAATTTGAGGCTCCATCCAATCTGTCCTGATCTCTTAAACCTGCTGAGGCCATCTCAAAAGATAAAAGAAAACAAATAATAATAATTCTGAAGAGGCAGGATCTTTCCTTCCTTTGTTAAGCCTTATCTGCCCTCAGATCAGCTCTGATACCATGTGAAAATTCTATTGCAGTTACTGATTATTAATCTCCTATCTAATACATAGATTATTTGACTCTAAAAATTAATTCTCAGCAAATATCAAAAAATAACACAACTGCAACTTCACCAATAAAACTCACAAGAATAGAGAAGAAAACATTCACAATAATGAACACAATATTTTTGGACAAATTGTCTGTGGAAAAACCCCGAAGGGAAAACCACTACTGCAGATGAGGAATTATATTAAACTTCAGCAAATTAAGGAATACAAAAACGCTTGCCTCTTACTGGCAGAGCTCCGGCAATATTCTTCTCCGGAAATTCTTCCCTCAATTTCTCCTGCTGAAATTCCACAGCTGCTATCCCCAACGCTATCACTGCGCCCTTGCTAACACTGCAAGACTATTTGCTCTCACTGCAATTCTACTTGCTATCACTGCAAGTCTACTTGTTGTTGTGTTCTCCAATTGCCCATTGATCCCCTTTTATACTTTTCTCATTGGAAAACCAATGGCCATGATTTAATCTCAATCAATGGCTAAGATTAAATAGACTCTAAAACCCTAACTAACTGGATTCTAGAAGTCTCTAGGAGAATCAATTTATTTAATTACATAATTATCTAGACAACTCAGCCCTTTTCTGGAGGTTTCTAGAAAATAATTAAATAATTAAATGACACTTCTAGACAATGGAGACACTTGTCCAAGCTACATAAATTAACAATGGCCGCCTTCTTTGGGCTCCTCAGTAGTACCAGATTTCAATGGTTGCAGTTGGGGATTTTTGTATGGCAAGCCGTACGACCGGCTGCAGCACTGAGGGTACCATGGGCATTGTTCAGTACAGTTGTTTATAAGATTCTTGGAATGAAGAAGTTTGACAGTGATCATTTCATCTTATTGTCAACGGATTTTAATGACACAGCTGATGCCAATCTGTTCTGCGAACGAAACAAACGTTTTGTTAGCGAAACCATTTTAGGTGACTCATCAGTAGACTTCTGGTATAAGAATTCCCATTATATTGCTGGAGGGGAAAAAGCAAGTCAGGTCAGATTGTTGATCTGCGCCGAACAAAGAAACGTTCCTATTGTTAAGGAGTACAAGATGATTAATGGGGTTTGGGGAATTTGGACTTTGTGCTCAGCAGATGAAGCCATTAGAATGTGTTTACCGAGTAAAGGATTCACAATGTGCTTCAGAAAAACAGTTAGTCTGTGTTTGATAGAACACATGCCATTGGTAAAGGACACATATTGGCTATCAAGAGTATTGGGTGGTATCCCCTTGTACTTAACTGCTGAAGGCAATGAACATCTGGCATCAATAGTCACAGTAGCGTTAATCATTTTGGACCTAACGTACAATATATGGGTTCCTGTTCTTGAGAAGGCGTATTTGATGTTCATCAGAATTGTACAACTAGTATTATCAAATCTCCCTCCCCTTTTGAGGCACTCTATTTTTTATGCTCTGAGCAACTTTGATAATAGATATTTGCCATGTTCAATAACCGATTTTAAAGTCAAAATCATGCAGACTAAAGCCTTTTATACAACAGACAACACTGTTTTAAGTTGTCCATTTACCACTGTCATTAGTCAGGAAAGATTTCTTGAAGTTGATACAAGGAAAGCTACTTTTGAATTCCAATTAAGTCTTTTCAGGATCAATATAACCAAATTGCAGGAAACGAATAATGAGGTTGAGTTTGAGCTTAAGTTACTGGATGTTCTTTGGGACCGGGTGAGCTGCACATATAGAATGAGTCGACATAATTTCCAGATCTATATTGGCGGCTGGAAGTTGCTTCAGGATGGCCATGTGGCATTGGTTCAAACTGTTAGCCATGGCTTTATAAAGCACATGCATTTGTTTGGTTATGAGGAGACTATAAACCTTTTCTGGGGCCCCAATGTGACTGTTTTTAAAGTAGAAGTTGAAGAGAAGTATTGGTACTTGATTGCTGGCGAGAATGGGAAATATGGTTCCAATTTTAATAAAGTGGAATCCCTGCTGTGCTTGGCTATTGCACGGAAGTGGTATTGGGTTTTGAGTCAGTGTCTGGGTCAGTTGAGACAAGCCTTTTTCTCAGTTCTGGGGAGATGAGACTTTTAGGGTTTTCTGTTGGTGATGTTCTCCATCTGCCTACTCTCAGACTTTGGTAGAACTTGTGTCCGAGCCTTGAGCCTTGAGCCTGTTTTCCTTCCGGGTAGGCAGAAGGTGCTCACTTGTAGGTTTCTGCTTTAATTCTGAGGCTGGCCTCCTCAAGTGGAGAAAATGTGCTGATATGATGAAGATAAATAAATATATTTTAAATTGGAGTTGTTGATTTTTACTTATAAATTTTATGTTGGCCCTCGAGAGGGAGAAAGTATTTTCATTAGGTTTAGAAACTTTTATGCTTATGTAGTAGTTTCAATGGCATACTTTAAGAATCATACAATTTTTAAATATATGAATTTTTTTTTTATAATATTTTTGGAAAGGCTTTTTTTTAGGTTCAATAGTTGTTTCATGTTCTATATTTGGGATAGCAATTATTTTAATTGAAATAACTTTTAGTTGGAAAAATATACTAATAAAAAATTAGTAAGTTTAATACATGTGCATATGTGTAGGTACATCTTTTATAGAGTTTAATAGAGGTTCACTTTCATTGAATATGAGTATATATATATATATATATATATTTTAAAAGAAATTATAGGTGTATATTTTACAAAATCTACTTCATATGCAAGGCAATAAATAAATTAAGTTCAAGTCACATTTCTAGATGGTGCTTAATTGTCCTTATGATATCATTTATAAATAAATATTTTAATTTCAAGTGTGTTAACCAAACTTTCTCTCTAACTTATACTTCACATCTTCTATTTAATTCAAGTATCAATACAAGCATTAATATGAAAGGCTCCCCTAGAAGATGATAACACAAATCACTACGAAAATCATGACAAATTAATTAGGATTTTTTTTAACAAATTCAAACTTCAAAAAACAATTAGAAATTTAATTTAAAATTTAAACTCAACCACTATAATTAAATGCATTTATAATTCTTTTTTGATCTTTTGAGATAGAAAGTTTCTATAATTTCATTTCATAAGGCAGAGTACACATTTGTAGGATGTTAATGACACACCCTTGGAAGGCCACCCTAGGTTTTTCAAGACCTACAAAAATATTAGGGAAATGTTCACAAGGAAGGGAATAAAGGATGATTTCATCACCCACATCAAATAATGCAGCATTTGTGAAAAAAATAAATTGAAATATACATTTATAGTAAGTTCTTTACAACCCTTGTGTATCCAAATATAGAAATGGTAAAGTATCTTGATGGATTTCATCACAAGACTTCCTAATATCAAATGGAAGGAGTGCATATATATTTTTATGGATAGACTAACAAAGTATGCATATTTCTTTTTATCTATACATATTTTAAAGCATCACACATGGTTGATTTTTTCTTCAAAGAAGTGATTAAACTCCATGGACTATCGAAGGGCATTGTGAGTGATAGAGACAACTGCTCCATAATCTTGTTTGGGAAAGATATTTTCCTTTCATAGGAACTAAGATCACTCCTAGCACTAAACACCACCTAAAAAATGGATAGATAAATTGAAATTATAAAAAAATGGGTGGATGGTTACTTGATAAATTATGTTGCTAGTCAACAAAAGACTTGGATCAAGTGGCTCTACTTGAGAGAGCATTATTACAATAATTCCTACCACATATTAATCAAGATAAGACCATTCATGGATTTATATGGGTATGAAACTTGAAGCTTTATTGATTTCATTATATTAAAAATAAGGGTATTGGGAGCAAGGGATGTGATCATATAAAGTTAAGAAATTCTAAATTGAATCAAGAATAATCTCCTTTAGGATTAAAATTTATGGAATATGTATGCATATTTTAATAGGATCAAGAGAATATTTAACCTTAGAGAAATGGTGTTTTAAAGATTGCATCCATACGCACAATATTCTTTAAACTCAAGTAGATTTTAGAAACTTAAGCCTCATTTCTGCATGTCGTATACTATATTAAAAATCTCAGTGAAGTTTCCTATAAGCTAGAGGTGTTGAAGGAAAGTAAGATTCATAATGTTTTCTATGTATCTTGTTTAAAAAAGGCACTTGGAAAATATATTGTACTTATTGATGGTGCTATTGGCGCAATCAACATCAAGTAGAACAACAAATCACTCTACTAGATTGAAAAGTTGAAGGTTTAGATCCAAGGTTCCTTATAAGCCAAGTTTGGACTATGTTGGAACAACTAAGTGGCCTATATGATTTTTTTATAAGAGGCCTTTGCTTGTACAAATCAATTTGGATGCAAATAGAAAGTTAAATGATTAAGATATGCTAGAATAAAAGGATTAATCTTCCAAACATTAGATCCTAAATTATTTTCCTAAATTTTATTTTAACTAAATAAAGTTCTCCTAAGATGCTCTAGCATCTAATCTAGATCTAAATCTATTGTAAACTATCATGCAACATAAAAGGTCAAAAGATGATTATGGTTAGAGGAAAGGAATCTAAAATAAATGATTGTAAAATGACAAACCACATTTTATATCTCATATCTTAAAGGTTAGACAAGATCCAAATAAACCAATATTATAATGGTTAGTATTCTTACAACCATCCACAATTTTAGTGCAAACATCTAAGGAAAATATGACATAAGATATTTCAAGTTTAATGCAATTGAACCACCATATACCATGAAGATATTCAATACACAACTCTATAAGAGAATAATAAAATAGATCTCACCAAGTTATTCAATTTAGAGAGATAAAATAAAGAATATTATCATAATGGTTTGAGTGTCAAGAAGCATGATGCTTCATTAATTTGAAATATTTACATATTATAATATTCAAGAGGGATTCCATATTGAAATTGCATAAGTTTTCTAGTCTATACGATTTCCAACCATTTATAAATGTCCACAAGGAGATAATAAAAACCCACCTTAGGTACTAGATTTTTTGAAAATATAACTGGTTGTCTTACTCCTAAATTGACACTTAGGCCTAAAATTTGAAATCTACAAGTTACATATTAAGTTGGCCCTCAAGAAATTATAGAAGTAAAATAACTCACTTGAATGCAATAATTACATCATTTTAAAATAATAATGAATACAACTAACTTAACAAACAAGAAATATCATTTTGAGCATAGAAACTATCCTAAGAAGGTGATAGCCTCATTAAACTCATTCATATTTTACCCCTTATGATACTTAAGCTTCATTTTTTGAGAGAATATTTATCACTTGATCTTACTTCAGAGCTCTCCAAACTTAGCTAAATCTTTCTAACCTCCACAGTGTAGACTTAGATTTTATTATCCTATTAATAATTTGGTCAAATACCTACTAATGATGGGAACTGGTGAATTCCTTTATTATTAGAAATCTAAGGCTAAACTAACTACAACAAGAATAATACTATAACATAAGGATAGGTTAATTATGAATGAAATGATAAGAAAGGGTAGTAGTAATCCCACTTATAGTTGGTCTAGCCTCCCACAACCTCCACATGATTGAAGTACCTACACACATAGTGATGATAAAATTTTGGGGTTTTGTAATATCCCTTGCTGATAAAGATGTAAAAAAATGAAGTTTTGCACCCAAGGAATATTGTCAAATAATAAAATGCAAAGTTTGAACTTGCTGGTACAGATTTTCAGTTTGATTGTATGCTTGAGAAGTAATGATAAAATGATTCAAATGCTTATGAATCAACACTACAATGATTAAACTACATTACAAATGAAAATATAACTCTTTATGATCCTTTCAATGCACATAAATGATTTCTATATGCAAACTAATCACCTACATCCAAGTGACATTTTGTGAAACACTTGGCATGCATAATAATATGCTGATCATGTAGGATATGAACATGCTTATTTACAACAATATTTGACCAGCAACTTACAACTCCTTTATTGAGAAATATTGTCCAATACAATGCTGATATAGAAAGGCCAAGACTCTTGGCATTACAATAGACTTCCAATATATGATAATGCTGGTAATGACATTCACCTACAACTAAAATGTAAACTATTCTATGTACTATGATGGATGCAATCAAATGTAAAGGAACCTAGTTACAAGTTGCGCCCATGAAAGAAGATGAGGTAGCAACCATTAGCAATGCAAAATGGACTTCATTCAAACTCAAACATAGTCTTCAATCAACCACCCCTGTCCTTGCTTGGAAAATGTTTAAATAATTAATTGCAACACCAAAATCCTTCCAATTTTCCCCTAGAATGATTGTCTCAACAATAGTAATTAAATGCAACAATACCCATAATGATTAGCCTCCTCAATTGAAAGATATGAGTAAAAAAATGAGACTCACATAGGATGATCGACCTCCATGACAATAGATTATGAAGGTCTGAAAATGCAACTGAAACTTTTCAAAATATCACCCAAAATACTCCCAAAGGGAGCACCCTTATTCTCCTCAATGAATCAATGCCAAAATGGATGTCAACAAATAATATTTTGCATACTCCAAACCAAGTTGACCTCCATGAAAGCTGAAGTAAGATGCAATAAGATCAATGTGAAAGACTAACTATCTTCCACTCATAATGCAACCCTTTAGAGGAATATTTCACCACCTTAGTTATGCTATCAATGGGAGTTTTCATTCCCAAAGACAAAATTAGAAATTCTACAGAAACCCTTGGCTCCACAAAGATTCATCAAATTGAAATAGCAATTCCTAGATGATGAGACAATGGCTGGCCTCACCTATTTATTCTCTTTCACCAAGAGGTCAACCCACAATCTAGAAGTTTCCATAATATAATATTTAAATATTATATTTACACTTTATTATAATAATATAAAATATAACTCATAAAGTGCAAATATGATATCTAACACAATATGTTATCCAACGCTATGTTTTCTAACACAATGTGTTATCAAATAGTGTGTTATCCAACATTATGTTTTCAAACATGTTATGTTATACAACATCCAGAATATCATGAGAAATGACTATCCAATGCATCTGATGAGCTAACCAATTCCTGGGTAACTGCCAAGAGGACCCTCTAACCATGCCCTATTAGCCTACGAGAGTCAGGAATAGGCTAATTCCTCTAAACTCCAAAGCTCATGAAAATGGGGACATTACAGGTTTTCCTCAGTCAAACCACCACTTTGGTATTTTCACCTCCATGGATAGCCAATAGACCACAATAGAGAGAAAATGATAAAGAAAAGAAGTAGGAAATATGTATAGAAAGTAAAGAAAATCTATATGTTATCTATAATATTGATAATATAATGAATGAAAACAATAAAGCATTACCTTCCCCTTGGAAAGCTTGAGAAGTTGAAAGGAAGGATGATAGCCTTGAGAGTAAAAGATAGACATGTAAGAACGTAGTGCCAATAACTTGAAACCTGTAAGAAAGTGATGCAGAAAGAATGGTGAGAGTGAAGTGAAGTTACCTGAATGAAGTTTGAATGTGATAGATTGAGAGAGAGATTGAATGAAATGAAGTGAGTTCAAAATCAAGATTTGCAAGCAAAAGGAATGTTCTTGGGTAGGTTTGTATTTGCGGTAGACGTTATAACTTGTGGATGATATAAAATATAATGCCTCAACATTGACTGACTCAAGAATCTATCAGGGATACCTGCATAGTGTGTAGAAGTATGTACAATGCAGAAGAATCCTAGTCAAAATTCCCTCTAGTGATGAAAAATGCCAAAGCATGGATAAGACAAAGGGATTAAGGTGGTGGGATTTTTGTATTATCAATGAACATATAAGGCTAAAGTAAGGGTATATTGTGGGAAATTGCACTAGGGTGCAATTTTATACCTCAACATTTTTCCCCCACTTTAGCAAGAATATGTGAGCTAAAGTAGAAAGAGATTGAAGTGAATACATTGAAAAGGAGAGGAAGCAGTCCCTTGATCCAACATACCTTGACGTGAAAGGGGGCTTTACAAAAATACAAAGAGGACATGGGTCTTCGATCTTGCAAAGCTAGATGCAATCTCACCAGAAACATGTTATCTATAGACAAACATGTCAGGTGAAAAAGAAAAAAATAATATTCAAAATCATAAGACACAATCTAATCAGATATAAGAAAACACTGATAGGTATGGCTAGCATGGCTAGAGTCCATACGATAAGCATGTAGGCCGATGGTTGCTACAAACTGCATTGTAGGATAGTCACAAAAAAGATAGGTCTAGTCAGGTTGCCTCCAAGCTAGATGCTCCTTTTGAAAGATTTTTCATTAAGGAATTATTTTAAAGAATACTCCCTTTGTGAAAATGGAGTTTTCAACAAGGGATTCTTTCATTAAGGGTTCTTTTTTGAAAGAAATTTCACCAAGGAATCCTTTTGAATACTCCTTGTTGAAAATTAAGTAGATATGAAAGCCCCCCTTAGAATGATGTGTGCTATGTAGAGGAGCACACATCATTCTAAGGAGAGAAGAAATACAAGAGATGTCATGGCACAAAATACATGGTGAGATGTATTCATGGAATGTTTTCACACATGCAAAGGACAACACATAAAATCCACAACATCAACAAAAAGATAAGAAGAGACGAAGAAATCAAGAGATAGGGGGATATGATAATTTAGGGTTAGAATTTATCATAGATATAGATAGATATAATTTAATATGTATGAAATGTCATCAATCCCAAAATGTATCAAAAAATGAAGAAGAGCACATGAAGAAAAATAAAAAAATAAAAAATCAGATCAACATGGAAGAAGACCTAAATGCCCCCAATGCTTTACATTGTCCCCGACGTGAAAAGAAAGATTTACAATACATAGAAGAATGATGAAACAAATAGAAGAAAGTTATAATAGATTCTCATGCTTTCATCCAAGCACCTACAAGGATAGCAAGGGTCATCCAGGAAGAAGCATAATACATAGACAAACAATTACAAGGGAACACAAATAAATGCACAAATCTAATCTATTGATGTAGAAGATGCACCACCCTAATCCAAGTCCACCAACATGTCATCTTGCTCCCAATCTAGATCATTATAGGGGGAGGGAGGATGAGAATGAAGGGGAGGGATAGCAATGGATGTGTTAGCTGAATCACTTGAAACAAGGGCCAAGGAAGAGGGAACATCAAGGTCCTCTTCGTCAAGCTCTTGTGAGACTAGAATTGCATATCTCTCAAAGATTGATGATAGAGTTAGGATATCCTCCAACGCGTTGAACATGCACTTGACAAGAGTACCACATGTTAACTAAGCAAGGAGAGGATAGGACACATGAGAATCACAAATAGCCTCAAGAAGAGGACCAGTGACTAACTCCAAAGATGCAGGGGCTACCTCCATCACAAGGATGACATAGGCCAAAGAAGAACCAAAATCCACAAGATACAAGGATTTATTATGACCCTCACACAAAGCAAGGTCATCCTCAAGCTTGAACTTCAACAGAGGATGTAGAATCCCCACAAAAGAAGTGGAAATAGAAGGAGACAAAGCCACAGAGGACACCACCTTTGTATGAGGCATGTTAATGGGATATGATAATGGAGGGATGTTAGGAAGAGATCAGGGAGGATCCACCAAAGGAGTGATGAGAACCTACACCCTTTTGGGGTGAGGTTCATCGAGATCCGCTAATGAAGTTGGAAGAAGCACAGAGGTGATGGGAACTAGAGCAGAAGAAAAAGAAGGAGCAAAAGCAACCAAAAAAGAAGTAGGAGAAAAAATAGAAACAAGAGGATCCTCCCCACTCTTCTATAAAGCTATGTGATCCTTAGCTAGAGCCTTTCATCGGTGCTTATGCTCACATGTAAGTTGGTTACATTGGCTATGGGTACTAAAAGGAAGGACTTGAGAAGAGGTGGGGGGCTCTTGCTCTACCACAAGAGAAACCTCCACAATCATTACTAGTGGAAGGGGAGACTCCTTAGGAGGAGCAAGAGGAGAAAGAGATATAGAAGCAAAAATAGAAAGAGGCATCTTGGTACCTAGTCTCTTCCCATGCCTCACCCTAGAGGTAGTGGAAGAACATGTAGAGGCCACGAAGGATGACATGCATGAACAACACCAAAAAACAAATTCCATTGTCATATAAGGTGGGTCAGGGCATCGTGGGTAAGAAAAGAAGCTAGGAAACTTGGGGCTTTGAATTCCACATTATGGGTGCATTTCCTTTTCCTTTGATATGCGTAGGAGCAAGAATAGAGGATGCACTAAGGGCTAAGAAGAAAAAGGAGGTGTAAAAGATCAAATAGAGGAACTAGAAGGGGAAGGCTTAAGGGAAAAAGTAAGCTTTTTATTCCCCTTTGGAGGGGTGGATGATGAAGCTTGATGTCGTGGACACAAACAAGCCTTCAAAAAAACAAGATAGGGTAATAGAGGAAAACCACCTTTTGATGTTTAGACCCCAATCTTGTACTTGGATTAAGCTTGATACAAGAGATCTCCCCTAGAAGGGATGGGTCTGACTAGGGCAGGCAAAAAATAGTCGAGGGAGAAGTCTCCATGTGCTATCGATGGCTTGTATCCAATGTCTTGGGAAACATGCACGATACCCTCATGGGGATACTTCAGGCATTTATGGATCATAGAAGCGAATGTATTGGTGCAGGTGCACCCTTGCATGAACATGCCTCCATGAGGCAACTTCTAGGTTTTGATTTAAAAATGATGTCCTAAGGTTGTAATAAGGTATATTATGCCATTTTAAGTTTGTTTTAAGGTCTAAATAGTCATTTTAAGGTCATTGGGCATTAAATGTTAAAGTTGCAAAAATTGACAAAAGTTGTCAATGCAAAATTGTAAAAATGCAACAAAAAGAAAAATGAAGGAACGTGAAGGGTCAAGGTAGTTGGAGAGTTAGTTTTAGGCATTGGATTGGATTTATAAATATATTTTTTAACCTCATATACTTTGAGGAAGGTTGGGGAATGATTTAGGGGTGTGGAGATTAATGAAAAGTTCAATTTTTTTTATTATTTTTAAACATTTTCATGGTTTCAAGACATTGTAGGGCCTTATTTTGTGCTCAAAACCTCTCCTCCTCCATTGATTGTTAAATCCATATGAATCTATTTTATTTTTCACTTGGTTTCATTTAAATCCATTAAGATTTGTGAAAGATATTGGCAATTTAGTCCAGGTGGGTAAGACCCTCTACTAGGGTAAAAGAGTGGGCACTTAAAATTAAGTTTCTCTCAATTCCACCATGGGAATCACCTAAAAATTGGTGAGATGAAAGATAAAAGTAAAATATCTTAAAGTTTCATAGTTTTTGGTTAACGTTTTGGGCCGATTTAATGATGCCCTAGTATGTAAATGGTGGGAAAAAGATTGGTAAACTGTGTACAGGGGTGTCTTAATGAGTTTTGACAGTGGGATATGAGTCCTTCTTGTGTAATATTGTTTTTTAATGGTGTATGGGTATATTTAGAGCCCTTTTCTATTTGGGTTTGGTAAAATAATGTGTCTTGAGTCATATATTAACGACTGCCCTGTCATGGCAGAGTTGACACAATCCTAAATAGGACATTATTTGTAATGTTTTTAGTATTTCATCTTGAGTGACCATAAAATAATTTGAAGAGGGTTCAATTATGAAGTATTATAGGCCTTTGAAGCTAGTTGAGAGTTTAAGTGAGACTTTTTTGTTGTATTTTAAAAAGTGATTGATCAAAGGAAGCCAAATTAGGCCAGTTAGGATAGTCCATTTGGAAAGTTCTCATGTTTGAGATTTCAAGGTTGGAAATTGAGTTTGAGTCTATTATTCTAATTTTGTTTTAAGAGTTTTGAAGAATCTACAAGAATTTTATGCCTTTATCTCATTTTGGTGTCTTGAAACTAAGAGTTTTGTGAATGGAGGATGAGTCCTAGTTGCCAGGACAACAAGATTTGGTTGTGTTCTTGTCAAGTTGAGTTTTTTTTGATAGGTTTGTGGTCTTGCATTGTCATCAGTATGGTATCAAAGCTCAAAAAGGTCTGGGTAGAGAAAGAGTTTGTGTTTGTGAAAGAGTTTTTGTTTGTGGTTGTGTGTTGTGTGTGCAGGTTGAAGAGAGAATCTAATTGCCTAGGTGAGGCAAAGTGAAGTGGAAAAAAGGAGAGACTTGCTTGTGAAGATGGATTTTTTTAAGAGGCATGTTGGAACTGTAAAAATTTGATGTTTTTACATGTTGATTTACCTCATAAATTTCCTAATTTGGTCCTACCATATGCATATTTCATCTATAGTTTTCCATATTGCCCCATTGAATCAATGGAGTTATGCATTTTTCATGACTAGGTCCATGTCAGCATAGGTTCTTTACTGTCTCCCCGACCCATGTTGCTTGTGAGTTAACATTCATTTGTTGCAGGTGTTTCAGCAAGACCTTTTCTCTATTACAACAACTGGCTTTTTCCTATGGGTGGCTATTGGCATGACATTCGTGCTATTTCAGTGACTGAGGATGGGCATATCAGCATGAGTTTGGCCATCGGGCTAAGGTCTTAGCGATTTATAATTGTATTGGTGACTGACAACTGATGGATGCATGTCGGGGGGAGTCATGGCTCTAGTTGTAAGGTCTTGGCGAGTGACCTTCGGTCTTGCCAACCTTACACATGGATTCTCTTTGAATATACTTTCAGTGAGACAATGGTGGATTCAGAGTAGGTCTTGATGAATATGGGAGTGTCTCACCAATGAGACATATGTGGACTCTGTAAGCATAAGGTTTGTGGTGTCTCGCTAAATGACATTTGGGTTTCATTTTGGCCAAGCATGAGTTTGCAGCAAGAGGTCATAACGAAAAGGTCAGGTCTTGCCGACAGGTAACAAGTGGCTTTCGGTGAGAGCTTTGGTTTCTCTTGGTGATCTTGGTGTGGTCGGTTCTTTCGGTGTAACAAAATGTTCTACAAGACGTCTCGCTGAGGGTTGGAGGTTATGGCGATAGAGGATCCTCGTTGGCAGGAAAAGTATTATGTCTTGGTGACTTGAACATGATTGAAGACTTTTGGTGAAACATTGTTATCTACAAGAGGTCCCCCCGATAGATGGAAGCTACGACGACAGTGAATAAAACAAAGGGAGCATTTCGGTATGATGATTCTTTTGTCTCAGTGATCAGAACAAATGTAACACATATGTGCTCTTGGTATGACTAAGGGTTTTTGATATGATATCTCCACGACTCAGGTGGTCACGACCATTAACAGAGGATGCGGGAAGATAGCGATTAATGTTATTTTTCCTTCAGCATACTTACAGGATGTCCTGGCGACTGTTCCATTGATGATTAATATTCAAACACTATGGGCCAACATATGGAATTTTAACCATTGCAGGCCGACTTGGTTTTTGCCCGAATTCTATGGTGGCCGACATGGTTTTCCAATTTGATTTATTTTCCTAAATGCTGGTGTATAAATATGCACCCCGATTGTAATTGAAGCATCATGAGATTTTAGATTATGTAATGCCCTGTCGTGTGAACCCCAAAGGACAACTAAACACTACACAATTTTTTTTTTTGAAACCGAAACATTGCGTATGATGAATATGTACATTCTGAAAGGCAATTATACATTTGCAAAGTTATCTACGTCCTTTGGGGTACATGGAACGATCATTACGATATGCAAACTTTTATGAAAGAAAATATAAACCAAGATTACATAATGATAGCATACATTCATCCATAAAAATAAAGGGGAAAATGATGCATCATTCTATTACAATTCAATTCACAGATCAATAATACAATTGTGGAGCATATTTTCACAGATACAATGCATCAATATTGCATTAATATGATTACATAATGCTTCTCTCATAACAACAGGAAGAGTACATCAAGAGCAAGAATAATTACACCAATGAAGAATAAGGTACAAAGCGAAGGTCAGTCTTTAACCAAGAGAAGCTCTGGTAACTTTGCCTCTGCTTCCACAACATGAACACAATTTGGAAACCCAATGGGGTGCATAGCACGTTCCACCCAACCATGTGGACTCAGAGGTCCACCCCCCATGCTAGGAGATTACAAGAAATGATCCACATCCAAACAAGGTCAAGTAGACAAGGCTAACTCAACACTAACATAAACACAACACCAAACAAGTACAACAACGCTTGTTTAGGGAACCCTTCCAAATAGTTTTGAAAACAAGACTCACAATAACAAGGGTGTACTAAGCATAAGGGCCACATAACAAATACACGTGCGAGGCATCAACCATCTCGCTCATAGTCATAGCCAAAGGCAAGGAAAATCATTAAACAAAGGAACACCCATGAGAACTCAAGAAAAATGAATACTATCAATGGATCACAAAGGTCTAATCATGAGAAAATGTAACACATAATAGTTTTCCCATTGCCTCAGGAAGCCTAATAACCTACACCCATAACTTATCAAAAGGGAGTGACTTAAACATTTATAGGTTCCCAACTCATCCAAAATATGACTAAAAGAAAATCAATACATAAAGTCTCCTCAATTAGAAATAACACAAAAGGAGTACTCACAAAATGAATAAAGAACTTTCATCACGAAAATGATCACTCCATAGGATAGAAGTCACAACAATCAACTCAAATTCATTCATGGAAGAACATTAAAGCCCCTTTCCTAAAACTTATTACATAAATCCTAACTTTTCATGCTAAACCATTTACATAATAATAGTCAATTCCAATGATAACCTAAATCTAATTTTTTATTCTTATAATAACCTATATGTATAAATAAATCATTTCTTAAAATATAACACATTCTTTACAAAGTCTTCAAATTAATCACTACCACTTATTGGTACCACACTATAAGAATAATTTAAAACATCTATCAGGGACATTATTTGAAATTTAAACACTGCAGCAATGATAGGTTGCCGATGGTTTTAGGGAAATTACTTAAAAAAGAGACAAGGTTCTTATGGAGATTTAAGGGTGATGCTAAAAGAAACAAACTACAAGTAAGGTTGCACTGAATAGTACCTAGGCATACTTGCATGCAAATGTGAAATACAGACAAAGCATGTTACTGTTTGATAGAATACCACAAAAATGTGACCACAGGAAATGACAAGGCGTGTGAACTATTTAACAGAATGCCTCAAGAGATGCCATCTCAAGGAATGAAATGCATGATTGCAGAAGGTACACAAACAGGATTTTTGCACTTGGAAGCTCATAGAATCTTTAAATTAATGAACACTCAGAAACGCATCATCCTAATCCTGTAAGCTTTGCGTATGTTAAAGGTGTGTGCAGTCATGTGTTTTTGGAGGATAGAGACTGCACATGCTTTACACAATCACAACCCTTACTACATTAAAATATATAGTGGATCATTAGAAATGCATGGTTGACCTTCACGTCCGCAACATGGACACGGAAAGCGATTGTTTGACAAAATGAATTAGTTAAAAAGGCTTTAGAAACTTTCAAGCAAATGAGATTGGCTGGTGTAAAGCCCATTCACACAACCTTAGCTAGTATCCTCCCTGCTGTGCCAAGGGAGCTATGAAACAAGGTATGAGCATCCGTTAAAGCATAAAGGATAGAAGAATTTTGTCAGATGCTGAAGTTGCAAGAGAGTTCGTTCTGAGAGATGTGAACCATCTTAATCGTTTAAAACAGGGATAATGTTCTTGTGGAGATTTTTGGTGCTGCTAAAAGAACCAAAACAGAAAAAAAAACTCAACCTGCACTAATAAAGTGTGTACTCTAACAGGTATCCAATAATGACAAGGGACATCCATCCAAGCATAACAGAAGGTGGGTTTATGATAGATATAATTTTTGGACATGCTCTGGAAGGAATGTATGCAAAGAAGAGAAAGCACAACACGACACGTGAACTGTTTAACATATTGCTACAAAGAAATGTCATCTCTTGGAAAGCCATGATCACCGAATGCAAATGGATTGACAGGAAAAGCTTAAGAAACTCTCAAGCAAATGAAATAGTAAGTCACTTACCTCGAGAGTCAATGCCTCAAGAACCCCAGACAAGGCACACGACTATGTGACAGAATGCCTCAGGGAATGTAGACTCATCCAGGAGGCTGCTTGCGCTGGTGATCAGAAGAGGCAGACACCCCCCCGGGGTTTTTCTGAAGCCCAGTCTTTTTCTTCTCCCTATAATCCACCTAGCACGACTTGCAAAACTCCCTTTCCCCATGTACCATGTAAAGGCGTGCATAAAGTGGATGCCAAGCCCCACGTGGAGAGAATGGGAGAATGTTTGAAGCAAAGTGGAAAATAAAGGTAAAGGCAAGTGTAAACCTTGTTAAATCTTTTTTATTTTTTTATTTTATTTTATTTATTTACTTATTTGTTATATATTTTAAATTTCTCTTTTCTTTTATCAAAGTTGAATCATTTGTAATTTTGATGCCCATTAATAAATAAACAAAATAAATATAATTTATTGAATAATGATACAACTAATAATCTAAAGAT
This sequence comes from Sequoia sempervirens, assembly GCA_007258455.2. Taxonomy (NCBI): domain Eukaryota; kingdom Viridiplantae; phylum Streptophyta; class Pinopsida; order Cupressales; family Cupressaceae; genus Sequoia; species Sequoia sempervirens. Next base: position 35,658 of record VDFB02061799.1, on the reverse strand, counting down.
AATTATCATACTCATTAATTAATTTACATCTTACTATTTTGCTAATAATTTATTAGCTTTAATAATGTAATTATTAATAATTTGGAGGGCTCCCTTGAATATTTAATCTCACAATTTTAATTTAATAAATAATACTCAATATCACCATACAACACCTTTTTTAAAACATATTATATTTAAATATTAGTTAAAATTACTATGTAGATCAATTTTAGCTTAATTAAATTGATTAAATGAGGTTAATCAAAATATCAATGTTATCACATAATCCAACAACATATGTCACAAGGAAACCACCAGTAACGACTTACTCAAATATTCGACAAGGCCACAATGAAGGGGCACTACAGATTACATACAGTAGATTATGAATGGCTACAGTAGAATAATTTCTCTTATCAGAGACTATGTGCATGTTTTAAAATGGTGAGTTCAATGAAAATCAGCTGGTGTGGCAGGTTATTTCTGGTGTCAATTGTATGTTGAACTTATTGAAAAGTATTGCTGAAGTTGTCTCCAAGTTGATTCTTTTTGGTTGTTTAAATTGATGTAACAAGTTTACTTTCAGTTTATCAGTGCACATTTGTTGTATTTGTGTGATTAATTGACTGGTTCTCTCAAGTAGAGATTAAATACTTTTTGTTGATCATAGTCATCAGGTAGATTCATCTGAATTATTAAAGAAGAGCTCAATGGTCATAGTCTTGCATTGTTTATACAAGTTATGAACAGATCATATGCTTGCAATTTGATTTTCTGCTAGAATAAGGTGCCCACTTATGTTTCATTTGACTCTGCATACCCAATAAGGCACCGGTCTTTACAATTTCATCATTTGAATTCATTCAGTTTCTTTACATCTGTTTATTAAGCATTTTAGGATTTTAGATTAGAAGATTGCTATCAAGTTGGATTTCATTTGTTCATTGTCATCTGCCATTGTGGACAAAGCATTTCAGAGGGATAATCATAAGATAAGTCTGCTCAATTCAATTAGCAGCACCTAAAGAGTAGAAGGTTGAGTTCTCTTGGCCTTGTCTGTTACCCTAAAGCGTATCAAGAGATTGGCAGTCTCTTGAGGCATTCAGCCTGTGTTTTTGAGAGCTAACAAATTGGCAACTCTGCTAGGGATTACATCAAAAAATTCAGTTGAAGACCATCATATAGAGTCATTGGAGGAAAAGTTGTAATTTGAGAAGTTTCAGAAAAGGTGATTCCGCTGGGAAAATAGATCAGAAATAATGATTTTCCTACTTTTGGAAAAGTAGGTGGCGACTCTAAAAGAAACATTGCATTTGTTCAAACATGAATAGAGGAGGATCTCAGTTTTGGGGAGGTCATGCTAGAGCTCCTCATGGCCAACAGTATGTGTCGTATTATCATACACACTGCAATGGTTTGATGTACCAGTATCAATACCCACTTGGTGCCCCCCCTCATCAGCATACAACAATGATCAGGCAGTTTGATTTGTTAGGGATTCAGTTATCCCCTTATCCAATGGATGGTAGTTGGAGAGGTATTGTTCCAAAGTTTACAGGGAGTGATGCAATCACTACTGAAGAGTAAGAAGTTTCAATGCTTTCATCCAAGATTTGGGTGTTCCCTATGAATATTTACACATGAGGCTATTCATGATATCATTGGTTGAAGATGCTAGGGATTGGTTCAATAGCCTACCAGCTGTCTCAATTGATTCTCTCCAAGGATTTCAAGATAAATTCCTTGAGCAATTTGGGAATCTAGGTGCACTAGATGTTGCAGTTCGTGAATTAATGCACATTCAGAAAGATCAAAGTGATACAATTTATGATTTCAATCAGAGATTTAATAAGTTGCAGAATAAGATACCTCCTAGATCAAAGTTGCCAGATTCTGTAGCACTGAGTATTTATTTGAATGCATTTGACCCCAAGATAGGGTATGAGCTCAAAAATAAATTCCCAAGAGGTTTGGCTGAAGCATAGAAGATGGCACAAACAATTGAAAACAATAGAAAGGCTATTGGGATAATCAATAAAAGAGACATTCTTAGGGTTTCTCAGCAAAGCAACACTTATAGAAATGAAAGGTCGAGGTTGCATGAAATGCCTTATAATACAGATTGGAAGGACAACAAACCTATAACAGCTAGGCCTGGAAACAAGGAAGCTCCTAATCTATTGACAAAGGGAACCTACATGGTAAGTAAAAATTACTTTTGTGATTTTTGTGATAAGCCACATTCCCCAGATTATTGTGTTGTTGCCCAAAGAATACAAGAAGAGGGAATGCTGATGGGAAAAAGTGGAGAAGATCACACAGTATATCTAGTTTCAAATAATTTTCACCATGTTGAGGAGGATGAAGGTGCAAGGCATCTCTCTTGCACAGCTAATCGTGCCATGGAAAGCAGTGCATGTTGTGAGGAATCCAGTGAATATTCTGATTTTGATGATGAACTTGAGGATTTTGATCTGCAGTCAAGGGATTTTTCTACTTCTTATGAAGGTCAGGATGAAGAGGCAATGGGAAATGTTGATTCATCAGATAGTAAGTATACAATACCTCTCGTTGCAGTTGAAAGTTATGAAGATACATTTGATCATGATGAGGTTTGTACATTTGAAAGTGATTTCCAAATTTTTTCAAACTCGTTGTATGATGAAGAGTTAAATGAAGATCAGATGATTTTTTTCCAAGGTATTTCCATGAATGAGTTTATGATATTTTCCAATCCATTAACAGAGGAAGCAGGCAGATAGTGATTAACGTTATTTTGCCTTTGACATACTTACAGGATGTCTTGGCAACTGTTCCATTGATGATTAATATTCAAACAATATGGGCCGACATATGGAATTTTAACCATTGCAGGCCAACTTGGTTTTTTCCCGAATTCTACGGTGGTCGACATGGTTTTCCAATTTAATTTATTTTCCTAAATGCTAGTGTATAAATATGCACCCCAATTGTAATTGAAACATCATGATATTTTAGATTACATACAGTAGATTAGGAATGGCTACAATAGAATAATTTCTCTTATCAGAGATTATGTGCATGTTTTAAAATGGCGAGGTCAATGGAAATCAACTGGTGTGGTAGGTTATTTCTGGTGTCAATTGTATGTTGAACTTATTGAAAAGTATTGTTGAAGCTGTCTCCAAGTTGATTCTTTCTGGTTGTTTAAATTGATGTAACAAGTTTACTTTCAGTTTATCAGTGCACATTTGCTGTATTTGTGTGATTAATTGACTCGTTCTCTCAAGTAGAGATTAAATCCTTTTCATTGATCATAGTAATAAAGAAGATTCATTTGGATTATTAAAGAAGAGCTCAGTGGTCATAGTCTTGCATTGTTTATACAAGTTATGAATAGATCATATGCCTATAATTTGATTTTCTGCTAGAATAAGTTGCCCACTTCTGTTTCATTTGACTTTGTATACCCAATAAGGCACTGGTCTCTACAATTTCATCATTTGAATTCATTTAGTTTCTTTACATCTGTTTATTAAGCATTTTAGGATTTTAGATTAGAAGATTGCTATCAAGTTGGATTTCATTTGTTCATTGTCATCTGCCATTGTGGATAAAGTATTTTAGAGGGATAATCATATGATAAGTCTGCTCAATTCAAAAGGTACACTCGCCTGGGTTTAGCGGCACCTAAAGAGTAGAAGGTTGAGTTATCTTGGCCTTGTCTGTTACCCTAAAGCATATCAAGATATTGGCAGCCTCTTGAGGCATTCAACCTTCATTTTTGAGAGCTAACAAGTAGGAACCAAAGTTACAAAAGAAAGCAAAAAAATAGAGGAAGAGAAAAGAGATGAGGCAAATAGAGAAAGAGATGGAAGAACTGAAGCAAGCCATAGAAAGAGTAGAATTTTAGTTCCAAATGGAGATGGAACAATTGTATAGACAAGCATTTAGTTGGCATTTGATAGTGAAAAAGAAAGTGGTATGGCCTATTCAGAAGATAGTCAAAAGGAGAAGAAGAAAAATGAAGATGAAAGAGAAAGAAGAAGAGTTTCAAGATGCAAAAGAAGAATTCAAGGGTGAAGATGGTACAACCATTCCCAAGCATGAAGGTGAATAGAAAGCAGAGATCAAGGACCTGATCTCAGGGGAAGGAGATATTGAGTTGGTGTCAAGATTGGATGAAGAAATGATCAAGAATGAATTGGTCTTGGAGATTTGCAAAGAGTTGAAGAAAGATGGAGGTATTGTGGTAGCAATAGTGTATCATTTCTTTGTTATGCTAATATTTTGGATAGAGAAAAAATTGTAGATCAAGATGCAGTAGTCTAAAGGGGGACAAAAGGAGATTGGAACATTTCAGGGCATGAATAAGTAGATTCACAAAGATAAGACAAGATGGAAGCATGTTGGCATCAATTGACCAAATAACACCAAAGGTAAAGATGAAGTTTGCAGGGCATAAAAGACTACAAGGGAGAGAATTAATGATAAGGCTTGGTACATTCAATCCAAGAGGTCTTGGAATTATTTTTGGCCAGAGAGAATGGTGTAGGTACACCCTTGCATGAACATGCCTCCATGAGGCAACTTCTAGGTCTTGATGTAAAAATGATGTCCTAAGGTTGTAATAAGGTATATTATGCCATTTTAAGTTTTGATTTAGGGTCTAGATAGTCATTTTAAGGGCATTCGGCATTAAATGTTAAAGTTGAAAATTGACAAAAGTTGTCAATACAAAATTGTAAAAAGCCAACAAAAAGAAAAATGAAGGAATGTGAAGGGTCAAGGTAGTTGGAGAGTTAGTTTTAGGCATTGGATTGGATTTATAAAGAAATTTTGTAACCTCACATACTTTGAGGAAGGTTGGGGAATGATTTAGGAGTGTGGATATTAATGAAAAGTTCAGATTTTCTGTTATTTTCCATCATTTTCATGGTTTCAGGCCATTGTACGACCATATTTTATGCTCAAAAACTCTGCTCCTCCATTGGTAGTTAAAGCCCTATGAATATATTTTATTTTTCAGTTGGTTTAATTTAAATCCATTAAGATTTGTGAAAGCTATTGGCAATTTAGTCTAGGCGGGTAAAACCCTCTACTAGGCTAAACAGTGGGCACCTAAAATTAAGTTTCTCTCAATTCCACTGTGGGAATCACCTGAAAATTGGTGAGATGAAAGATTAAAGTGTATTTTAAAAGATCTTAAAGTTGCAGAGTTTTTGGTTAATGTTTTGGGATGATTTAATGATTCCCTAGTTTTTAAATGGTGGGAAAAAGACTGGTAAACAGTGTACAGGGGTGTCTTAATGAGTTTTGATAGTGGAATATGAATCCTTGTGTAATATTATTTTGTAATGGTGTATGGGTGTATTTAAATCCCTTGTCTATTTGGGTTTGGTCAAATAATGAGTCTTGAGTCATATATTGATGATTGCCTTGTCATGGCAGAGTTGACACAGTCCTAAATAGGATAATATTTGTAAAGTTTGTAGTCTTTCATATTGAGTGACCAGAAGAGGGTTCAATTATGAAGTCTTATAGGCCTTTGAACCTAGTTAAGAGTTGAAGGGAGACTTTGTTGTTGTATGTCAAAAATTGATTGATTAAAGGAAGCCAAATTAGGCCGGTTAGGATAGTCCATTTGGAAAGTTCTCATGTTTGAGATGTCAAGGTTGGGAATTGGGTTGAGTCTATTATTCTAATGTTTTTTTAAGAGTTTTGAAGAATCTACAAAAAATTTATGCCTTTATATTAGTTTGGTGTCCTGAAATTAAGAGTTTTGTGAATGGAGGATGAGTCCTAGTTGCTAGGACAACAAGATTTGGTTGTGTTCTTGTCAAGTTGAGTTTTGGTTGAGAGGTTTGTGGTCTTGCACCATCATCATGTATTCATAGAGTCCAGCCAAGGGATGCCCAACCTTTCTCTAAATAAATATGATAATGAGATCACAACAAATGGAACGTCCATAGACTTAGGAGCAACTAAAACTAACAAGGAAATAGAGCCCATAGGGGTGATAGAAGACCCATTATGAGTGCAAAGGGTGATTTTTGATTCATCATATTTCTCCTCATGCATATTTTTGATAAATAAGGCCTACTTTGTGATAAAATTTACTTAGCTCAATGGGTCAACCATAACACCAGTTATGATGTTACTATCAATTCGAGTGGGAATAGATAATGGAGAGGTCACCTTGTTTAAGGGAAAATCATGTGAGGTGAATGTAATGTTAGGAACATAATTCACATATTATGAAAGAGGAATATGAGTGATTGAGGCCACATTCACAAATTCAGATGGGGCAGGATCAAAAGTAGATGAAGGAGTGACCAAGTTCATGGAGTGCGATGGGGATGGATCTATGTATATATGTAGTTGCTTGTTAGGCTTGGATATATTTTTTTAGAATTATAATTTCTACCATTGAGGTAGATGGTCTTGTCATTGACAAGGTCTTGAATCACATGATGCAAGAGCCCACATATTTCGGTATCATATCCAACAATGTAATGAAATTGCTAGAACTTTTGGGAGTTGTACCACTAAGGATATGGCTTAGACAATGGTCAAATCGCAAGAAATGTTATAACTTTATCTTTTAATAATTTTTGCAAGACACTAGTCTATCATTTTGATAATTTAGTGAAATTTTTGTTGTGTCTTATATTATTTTTATTAGATAGAGAAAATACCACGTAAATCATGGCCTTCTTCTTTCTTGAGACTGTCACAACCAATAGGCCATCCTGATAGGAGTGTGAGGATGATTTCCCATACTGAACAATTGCTTTATGGTATTCTCTCAAAGAAACACACATATGCACAAAAGAAGGAAACTTCATTAAAATAAACTTCTCTTGAAGCATAGGTTGGAAGTTCCCAATAAGAACCTTTTGTATATCAGAGTTAGGAAAAGGATAGGAAATTTGAGAAAAAATAGCCTAATACCAAGCTATAAGGCTAGTTAACTTCTTGTGGGTTCCCTACTTAGATCGAATGAGAGATCATTGAAGGTGATCTTCAACTTGATTTTGGCTTGGAATTTTTGGAGAAATTGGTTTAATAGCTGGTCAAAAGAGAAAATAGAATTGCCATTTAAAGCACAATACCATTACAAGGTAGTGTCCTTGAGAGAACACGTGAATAACTTAGCCAAAAAAGCATCATTATGAAATAAATTAGTATATAACACATTGAAGGATGAGACATACATCCATGAGTCCATATAGCCATTATAATTTTCAAACTTAGGGATTTCCACCCCTTGAGGGATAGGGATATTGAGAATGGAAACAAAAATAGGACTTTAATGATGGAAATGCTAGAACATAGGATGGGAAGAAGAACTAGTCAAACTTTCTAACTAATTTCACGTGTGCTTGATGTTTTGTAGTAGAGAATTAAGCACTAGATCAATAAAAGAGGTATGACCAAAGGTACCTCTAGAAGGACCACCAACACCCATACCAATAGAGCCTCTAGCATCGATACCTATTGAGGAATCAACACCAGATCCATAAACACAAACACTCTGCGTCTTAGGTTGGTTTATTGGTTGAGTAAGAAGTAGGATTCAATATCATTATCTACTATAGATGTAGAGTACATTGCAACAACGTCATGCTAGAAACAGGTGTTATGAATGAAGCAAATATTGAAGGATATTAGAGCATCATATGATGAACCTATTTCTATCTTGTTTGATAATATAAGTGCTATCAATATTTCAAAGAACCCAATAATGCATTCAAGAATAAAACATATCTCTATCTAATATCACTTTTTGTAGTCACCGAAAAAGAAACCCTTCTACTTTTCCTAACTCGTTTGGACTCTTCTTGTGATTTTGGCTTAATATTGCCTTGATTTAATGTTGTAATATGGACAACACATTCACATTAGGTCTTGGGCCCTTGTGAACTAAAAAATACTTAAATGGTACCTTACCTAAGTGTTGTAAAGTGTTGTAATAGTTTCACACTTTTCTAGGGTCTTGTTAATGCATTTAACCTAAGTAACCTCTTTTCAACATTTACCAAACCTTATTTCAAAGTGTTGTAACTCACTTTCACACTTTCCCAGGTTTGTCGTTAATAAGTGGGCTTTCTTATGTTTTAATTGGCCCCATTTTGCATCCACAAACCTTATTTATGTGTATTTTTGAGAATAATTCCCACAAATGTCATTTAAAGCATCAAAATCCCAAAACCCACCTTAAATTCATAAGGTGGGAATCATTCACCATTATGGGCGAATGAGTCCCCTTAAGTGGGACCCATTCGCCTAGGGTGGCGAATGAGTCCCCTTTAACTCAAAATTCAAATTTTATTTAAAATTCTGGTAGGTTTTTATTGTCCAAGATCTAAGGTTGGCCTGTAGTGTTGTAATTTTTGGAATTATTGCATAATTGAGTATAAATACAAGGTATTTTCTCTCATTTTATCCTACATAATCAAGAATTCACGTATTCATGCATATAGTTTACAAGAGTATTTGAGCATTCATAGGAGCATTCAAGGCATATCAAGGGCATATTTTCAAGAATTCAAGAGCTTCTTCAAGTGTCATTCATCATGTAAAAGATTGTTTGCATCATGTTCTTTTAGAGCTAACATTTGTGATGTAGGATTGTGTGATTCAAGCAAGCATTGCATCAACATCAAGCAAGAGTCAAAGTATACATCTATTGGAGGCATCACTTACATGTTTGCAACACTTTATTACAAGGGATTGGTGATTCACAACATCATTACTTGTTCATTCATCATTCTCTATTCTATTTCATTTTATTTCAAGGGTTTAATTACCAACAAGGGGTTTGAACAAAACCCCTATTCACTAACCCCACAACATTTTTCCCTCTCTTTGCATGTGATTTGTAGGTCTAGAATGTAGATTTATCAAAGAGAAATATTGGAAAAGTGGTCATGAAGTTGTCAAAGCAATTCAAAGTTGTAAAAGTTGCAAACAAGCCTTCGAGAAGGACTGTGGGCTAAATTTTACAGTTTCAGACCCGAATCTATATTAGGAACAACCGAGAATATTAAGAGCTACAAAATATCAGTTTGAATTTTTAGAAATCTAGAAGTGGATTGATTCACCACTGTTGGAAACTAAGTCCCACTTCTCAAGCCTAAATAATATTTTTGTAGATCTAAGTACCCATTTGTTCAAAACCTATTTTGGCACAATTTTCCTAAAACTGGACTGATTTGCCTAGCTTGGCATATAAGTCCTAGTTAGCATAAACAATAGGTTTTTCAAGATTCCAGACCTCCATTCTTCCTCCTCCAGTTTTTCAGGTGCACATTTCCAATTTCATAATTTTCTATTACATTCTACTTGCATTTTTAGGTCTTTTTGCATATCACACTATGTTTTCAAAAAAATGTATTTTCCAAGTTTACAGTTGGTGGTGAACCCATTTCTTGTCTCGATTATCTCCAAGGATAACTTATATTCAGATCTCTCACATCCTTCATTGGGTTGATATCTCTAAAGTGTCCTTTAATGTGAATATTGCAAAATCGAATCCCTCTCCTTGTATCCATTTTGTGAACAAGGAAGTGAAGCATCAATTTCCAGTGTTCACATTTTGGTGAACCCAACTTTTGAACATCATAATTCTGATTTGGAGTGTATTTACATTCTAGCTTTAGCTTGCACTAACATTGCATTGCATTTTGCATTAAGTTAATTTGCATTCTAGGGTTTCAAAATTTTCATTAGTGAAAAGCTCATTTAGCTTGTATTATTGCATTTAATTTCATTTAAAATCAGTAAAATTCTTCATTTTCATCTCAGATTAGTATAAAAAAAACATAAAAAACATAAAATTCATTTCAAAAATTTTGAAAATTTTCAAAAAAATAGTACCAGGACTCATTCGCCACCTTGGGCAAGTCAGTCCCATTGCATATTTTCACTGCATTTTCTGGCATTTAATCTTCATTTTCTAAGTTTCTATTTGTTGTTACTTTTTTTTTTCTATTTGTAGACTTTCTATTTCATTCAATTCATTGCATTTAGCTTAATTTCAGTCATCTTGTGCATTACTTAAAATCAAAATTGCATTTACAACATTATTGCATAATTTAGGCTCTAAAACTTACATCATGGAATGTGCTTCAACAAGCTTTGGATTCCATTAAAGTCCTTAGTGGATGTTTCAAGTTGTGCCTTTGGAAATGACCCTAATGACATTGAACTCACTCATGCTCCTTGAACTCCTAATGCATGTCCTCTTCATGATGTTGACATCATTAGAGAAGATGATGACAACATGAATAGGTTCCTAAATGATTGTATTGATAACCTTGAGGCCAACTCATCCTTCTATACATCCATGCATGAACCAAATCCTCCTACAATACCACCTCTTGAGATGTTCGGTTACTTACATCCTAAAATAAAAGTTGAATCTAAGTTCCCTACAACAAGTGAACCTAGTTCCTCTAGACAAGCAAACACTCAACCACTTTATGATAACAAAGTAACAAACACTCCTATCAATCTTGAAGAAACATATGGAAAAGGTTTCACAATCTTGAGCAAACAAGGATGTGATACAAGTGACCATGAAATTCATTAACTTCTAGAGAAAAAACTGATGGATGAAAACACAAAGGGGTTAGGATATCAAGATCCCTCTCATAACAACAAGCCTCCTAGAGAATATCTAAGGCTCCAAGATGATGGCACGGTGATCTTTGATTCCCCTCTCGATCTAAATTTCCTCCTTCCTAGAGAACAACCATTGATTAATACCAATGAAAAGGATGAGAGGATCACTTTAGGCCCTCCTTCAATTAGAGAAAAGGGTGAATCTAGCAAATGCAAGAGGCCTTACAAGTTAGAAAAACTAAACTCTCCTCACCCACCACCTTAAAGTGAACGAAAATTACAAATTCTTCTTAACCAAGGATTAATATTATTACCACCTATGAACTGACTTGTGCTATATCCTAAAGATGCAAAAGTTCCACATTATGCATATCATTGAGTTCTTGGATATAGTACTGATTAGTGTCATGCATTGAAATAAATATTGAGCAAGTATCACTTTGATGGCAATAATTGCTATCTCGTGATCGCATAACATACTCTCTTACTCATTTTCATGTAATAGCTATAGAATGTCACATTTCTCACTATTACATGAACTTTTCCATCACCTACCTCGGCCCATTCTTGTCTCACACTTAGTGGGGGAAAGAAATTGTTAGCCTTGTCCTAATAATGCATTTTTCATTGTCCCTTCGGTTTGTCATCTACCTTCTGCTTATACAGACTGAGATTGGGAGGCAGATGAATTGCTCATAGGTTGACTCACATTTTCCTTACTAGTCTTTTTTATTTTATTTTTTCTTTTGTGTTCTTGCATGTACATAATGTTATCTCTCGTGACATTATGTTTGATGTTCTCTCTCTTTGTGACATTCCTCTATTTGTACCTTCATTCTTCTCTATTTTTTGCATCACTTTCACCTTTTCATATTTATCTTTTTTTTGTGTTTTCTTTTTGGGGATAACACAAGGCATCAAGACATTCATGTCTCCTTCATGTTGACCCAAAAAGGCTTTCTTTTTCTTTGCCTTTCCATTTTATCTTTATCTTTTTCTTGCGTTTTCCTTTTGGGGATGACGCAAGGCATCAAGATATTCATGTCTCTTTCATGTTGACTCAAAAGGATTTATTTTTCTTTTCCTTTTCATTTTATCTTTATCTTTTTCTTGTGTTTTCCTTTTGGGGATGATGCAAGGCATCGAGATATTCATGTTCACCCAAAAGCTTTTTCCTTTTTCTTGTTCATTTTTCTTGTGTTTTCTCTTTTGGGGATGATGCAAGGCATCAAGACACACTATGTCTCTTCCATGTTGACACAAAAAGGTTTTTCTTTGTTTTCACTCTCTTTGTGTCATTCTTCCAATTCTATTTGTATTTGGGGAATGATTATAATTTTGAGCTCTCTAAAAACATTATAGCAAAGAACATATTGACCCCAAATCCATAGATCCCTTATGCGTTTGGTGTTTCCATTTTGGGGGCAACCCTTTTTATTTTCTTTTTCTCTTGCATGATGCAACTTTACTTGAAAACATATGACTTGGCATAGGGATTTCCTAGTTGGCTTTCATGTCTTTCTTCTTATTTGCATTTTTCATTTGATCGGTCCTCTCTTGGAGACATTAGGCACACTGTTCCCTAAGTTAAGACCTTGCATGAACTAAGCAAGACTCCTTTGAACATTCTTTGCATGTTGCATTTTGCATTTATTGTTATATGGCCACTTGCATAACAAAGCTTGCATGCTTGTGGAGCCATCACATTTGTTCATGAGCTCCAAGCATAAAAAGTTTTGCTCATTTCATGATGCTCAAAAAGTCATTTTTTGTGGCACCTTATTAAAGTTATTAGGAGGTATAACTTTGGTATGGTTGAGCTGGAAGCCCATTCTGATGCATGACTTTCCCCATAGCCACTTGCATGTGTGTGAGTGCATACCAACCATGAGTGTCTCTTTCTCACCTTTTAGGCCTTCTCACCTGGTGGACAACCATGAGTTCTATCACCTTAGAGTGAGTATGTGTTTTTCAGACAAACAAGCTAGATCTGATCCACATTGTGTTGGAAAAATGGTCGAAGCTTGATCAGATTCTTTTTATTTCACCTTTTCTCTTCATCTTTGGCATTGTATGATCAACCTTTTTGTTGTTCTTGATATCATTTTCATTTTTGTTCCTTTGTGCTTATGTTGGCTTGACATGGGATCCTGATCCTGGGGGCTTGATCACGCTCTTGACCGTTGTCATCCCATCTTGCTAGAGTTGGTACATTTGAACCCCTCTTGATCCACATTGGTCTACTTTAGTGTGAGTTTGAAGTAGGTTCATCCTCTCACTAAAGTGGGGGCTTAATGTGGTCACCGAAAAAGTAACCCTTCTACTTTTTCTGACTTTTTTGGAGCCTCCTTGTGATTTTGGCTTAATATTACCTTGATTTAATATTGTAATGTGGATAACATATTCAAATTAGGTCTTGGGCCCTTTTGAACTAAAAAAGACTTAAATGGTGCCTTACCCAAGTGTTGTAACATATTTTCACACATTTCCAGGGTTTTGTTAATGTATTTCACCTAAATAACCTCTTTTCATCATTTACCAAGCCTTATTTCAAAGTGTTGTAAATTGTTGTAACACACTTTCACACTTTCCTAAGTCTTTCATTAATAATTGGGCTTTCTTATGCTTTAATTGGCCCCATTTTGCATCCATGGGCCTTATTTATGTGTATTTTTTAGAATATTCCCGACAAGTATCATTTAAAGCATCAAAATCTCAAAACCCAACTTAAATTCCTAAGGTGGGACTCATTCACCATTATGGGCGAATGAGTCCCCTTAGGTGGGACCCATTCACCTAGGGTGGCGAATGAGTCCCCTTTAACTAAAAATTCAAATTTTATTTAAAATTCTAGTGAGTTTTTATTCTCAAAGATCTAAGTTCGGTGTATAGTGTTGTAATTTTGGGAATTATTGCATAATTGAGTATAAATACAAGGCCCTTTCTCTCCTTTCATCCTACCTAGAATCACAAATTCAAGTATTCATGCATATAGTTTACAAAGAGAATTTGAGAATTCATAAGAGCATTCAAGGCATTTCAAGGGCATATTTTCAAGCATTCAATAGCTTCTTCAATTTTCATTCATCATGTCAAATATTATTTGCATCATGTTGTTTTAGAGCTAACATTTGTGATGTAGGATTGTGTGATTCAAGCAAGCATTGCAACAACTTCAAGCAAGATTCAAAGTATACATCCATTGGAGTGATCACTTACATGTTTACAACACTTTATTACAAGGAATTGGTGAGTTGCAACATCATTACTTGTTCATTCATCATTCTCTATTCTACTTCATTTTATTTCAAGGGTTTAATTACCAACAAGGGGTTTGACCAAGGCAAACCCCTATTCACTAACTCCACAACATTTTCCCCTCTCCTTGCATGTGATTTGTAGATCATCTAGGTTGTAGATTTATTAAAGAGAAATATTGGAAAAGTGGTCATCAAGTTGTCAAAGCAATTCAAATTTTTCAAAGCCGCAAACAAGCCTTGGAGAAGGTCTATAGGCTGAATTTTGTAGTTTTAGACCCAGATCTATATCAGGAACACCAGAGCAGACTGAGAGCTACAAAATCCCATTTTGAATTTCTAGAAATCCAGAAGTGGAATTATTTACCAATATTGGAAAATGAGTGCCACTACCCAAGCCTAAACAATATTTTTGTAGATCTGAGTACTCACTTGTTCGAAACCTGTTTTGGCACAGTTTTCCCGAAACTTGATTGATTCACCCAGCTTGGCGTATGACTTGAAATCAACATAAACAATAGGTTTTTTAGGATTCTAGACCTCTATTCTACCTCCTTTAGTTTCACTAGTGCACATTTCTAGTTTCATAATTTTCTATTACATTCTACTTGCATTTTTAGGTCTTTTTGCATATCACACCGTGTTTTCAATTTTTTTGTATTTTCCAAGTTTACAGTTGGTGGTGAACCCCTTTCTTGTCTCAATTATCTCCAAGGATACCTTATTGTCATATCTTTCACATCCTTCATTGGGTTGAGATCTCTAAAGTGTCCTTGAATGTGAATATTGCAAAATTGGATCCCTCTCCTTGTATCCATTTTGTGAACAAGGAAGTGAAACATCCATTTCCAATGTCCACACTTTCTAAGGGAGAAAGTTACAAAGAATGAGGTGAAGATGGAGTATGTTCCTATAAAGGATCAAGTTATAGATATTTTCACCAAGGCTCTTCCTAAAGATATATTTGAGTATCTCCAACAGAGGTTACTGCCCCTCCTTTCAAATAGATGCATAAGTTGGCACATCTATCAAGGTGAGAATTCAAGATACTTTCTTTGTCCTAGACTGATGATAAAGACTACCTATCAATGGGAGTAGGTATTAGTTTTTTTGTTTGGTATAGTTAGGGGGAGAATATATCGTGCCCCTAAAGGGTAGAGAGAGATGAAAAGTAAGAGTAGTGAAGAATGAGCAATGTAGTAAGTGTAGTAGTGAGAATTATATGAAGAAGAGTAGTGGAGAGAGAGAAGTAGCTAGTTGGTGTTGCCTAAAGAGAAATGTGCAAGTGTTTTCAAAGGGAAATATGTTTTCCTTTTCCATTGATGTTAAAGGGGGAGAGTATGATATGAAAATCATAGGGGGAGAGTGATGTTTGAAGAAATCCTCATGATAAGGGGGAGAATACAAAGAGGGAGAGAATAGTGTCTAAAAGATACAAAGAAAATAAGTGTAAGAGATTCCCTAGAAAGAGGGAGTGTTGCTTGATGTAGAGTTATTTTTGTTGTTGATGGTTTTTTAGAGTTGGTGTTGTCATCAATGACAAAGGGGGAGATTGTTTCAAGTATGTTGTAGGTGTTATCATTGATGTTAACCTCCACTATGATATGGAAGATTGTTGTAGTGTTGTCATTCATGTTAGTAGTGAGTGTGTTGTACTATGTTGTCTTTAGTGTTGTCACTGATGTCAAAATCTATTATGGTGTTAAGAAGATACTGTAGATGGGGAGATTTTTATACATTGCAAGTATTGTAGTTATGTTGAAGAGATGTTTGTGGTGTTGCTGATGCAACTAGTTCACTTGGTTTCCAAGTTCTTTTGAGAAAATTTGAATAAAAGAGTGTGTAGTGTAAAAGAGGTGTGTTTAGTGTTCTCCGCATTTCTTCATGGTTGAAGATATACTTGTGCAATTTGAATGTGTTGATTAGAGGTGTTAATCCAGAGTTTCAGGTTTTGAATTGTGTGACAATGAAAGATGCATTTGATAGTGTGTTCGTCTATGAAGAAGGTTGTCTGGGAGAAATGAGATTGCTCCGCATTTCTCCCCAGTTACATTTCTTGTCTTGCGGATTTGGGAACATGATTTTACTATATGTATTTATCTTCCCTTGGAGTTTGGAGTATTGAGTTACTCCACAATCTTGATTCATGTGTTGAAGTTTAGTAGAAGTGTGTCTAGTTGTACAAAATGAAAGTATTCTTTGTTTCAGGTGGTTGCAATAGTGTTGCAATGTAGTATGTTGATGCCAAAATATTCTAGGATATTGTGTGGATGTTGTGGAGTGTTTCTTTGTGGTCCACATATATTTTTTAGACCTGAAGAGGCATGTATATGGTCGCTTGTTAGGTTTAGCTAACATAGTGTGCTATCACTAATCGCAGAGGTTGTTTGTTGTTTTTGGAAGCGTATTGCTACATTTCGATGTATATTTGGATCCTAATTAACCTATGGCTTGGTATGCCTTCACTTTTTTCATCATGTAAGAGTTTGGTGTTGACCTATTTTGGTCTTGCACATTTGAGGTGAATACATTTCATTAAGGTCAACCTAATAAGGTTGTTTAGGTCATGGATGGTATAAATTAAAGGTGAATTGTTGGAGATGATTGTAAGGTGTGGTGAGATGTGAATTTGATCAAGTTTAGTGATTTGAGTGTGATCATAATTCCTATGAATTTTGATGCAATGAGTAGAAGGTGTCTACATTCTTAATGTGCTTGAAGTTTATGGAGATAGTGAGCCAAATGTTGTGAATGGCATTGAGTTGTAGTGGCAGATTCTTCTTGTTTCTTTGAGATAGTGAATATCTCTACAACAATTTCTTCTATTCTTCTTTCTTCTGGGTAGTGAGCCACCCAACAATGAGCCTTTCTTCTTTATTGGGTAGTGAGCCCTTGGCGGTGAGCCTAATTGTATTTGGTGTTGTTATTCATATATATATGAGCTTATCCTCACCATGCTTTTTCCCTACTTAGGTTCCTCCATGTAAATCTGGTGTTCTTTTGTGTTATGTTTGCATTGTTGTTTCACATGTTTACATTCTAAAAATGCTTATTAAGGGTTTAAATTTTGATAGGGGTTTCAAAAAGAATAGGCCAGTAGCTAATATCATCAATTGCTAAGAGGTAATGATTATTTTAGAGGTAGAAAAACTTAGTCAAGAGGCAAAAGTAGAGAGTTTATAGGAAAATATTTTAAATATAATAAATATGGTCATTGATATTATGAGTGTCTATAGAATCCTACAACAAACCAAGGGCGTGCACATATTATTGAAGATGAAGAGTAGAATGCAATATCACTTATTTATGAGGATGCACTTGAGTTTGGAGAGTCATTACTCATGAAAAGAGTCTTTCTAAAGCCTAACAAAGAAATTCAAGAGCTTTCTCAAAGAAATAAATTATTCGTAACCACATGCAAGAATAAAGGTAAATGTTTTAAGGTTATTATTGATTATAGTGGAAGTACTAACAATTAAGGTGGTTTTGATAGTCAAAACTTGGGTGGGGTTTTTGGTCCCAGATAAAAACAGGTTGTTTCTGGGCTTTGGGCCCATGCTTGTATATCCTTTGTAGCCTGTGTTGTCATGATAATATGTTAAGAGGCTGTTGTTGGGCTGCTGGTGCTATGTGAACTATTTTATGTAGCAGCTTGTTGTTGTTGGGCTGATTTATGCTTACTGGTGATCTCTTGTGTATCAATTGTCTTCTTTTGTAAAGGGTTTCGGGCCCCTTCAAAACCCATTTTTTATCCCTAATCAAAAAAACCTTTTTCCTATTGAAATGGTTGAGAAATTAGGCCTATATAAGACAAAACATCCAACTCTATATAAGGCACCAGGTCTTGGCTGCAAAAATGACATCAAGTTTTAGTAAATTAACAATGGAAAGTGGATATTTAAATAGGGAGTTACAAAGATTAGGTGATATTTGATGTTATGCCAATGGATTTTTGTCTTGTTTTCCTAGGTAGGCCTTGGAAATTTGATAGGAGAGAAATTCATGATGAGAGAATTAATACTTACACCTTTGAAAAAGATGGAAAGAAGCATACACTCATACATTTGAAATATGATAATGTAGCTAAGGAGGTTAGCCCTAAAGTGTTGATGGTTAGTGGTAAATAATTCTTACATCAAATAAAAAATTATGAGGTAAGTTTTGCATTAATTGGAAAACTAAGAATAGTGACTACTAGAACAAAGTTGACTAATTTTCTTATAAAAAACCAAGATTTGTTGAGTGATTTTGTTCATATTATTATGGATGACTTACCTAATGAACTACCTCCAATGAGAAGCATTAGACATCATATAGATCTCATTCGAGGAGTCAATTTACCAAACAAGGTAGCTTATAGGATGAATCCAAAGGAAAATAAATAAATAGACTCAAGTACAAGAATTATTAAACAAAGGGATAGTAAGGGAAAGTTTGAATCCTTGTGCTATTACAATAGTGTTGGTCCAAATATAGATAGAGGTTGGAGAATGTGTAAAGATTCAAGAGCCATCAAAAAAATCACAATTATGTATATATTTACTTTACCTTGAATTGATGACTTGATGGATTGTTTAAGTGGTGAAAGAGATAGATTTTAAAAGAGGATATTAAATAAGAATCAAAGAGGTGATGAGTGGATTATAGGATTTAAAATAAATAATGAGCTTTATAAATGTATAGTGATGCCATTTGGATTGAAAAACACCCTAAAAGCCATCATGAGATGAATGAGATATAAATGGAGTTCATAGGTAAGTTTTTCATTGTGTACTTATATGATACTCTCGTTTATATTCATGTAAAGGAGAAACACCTTAGACATCTTAGATTGGTAAATTGAATAAGCTCCAGAAATAGAAACTACTAATCAATCTTAAGAGTGTACTTTAATGAAGATAGAGTGATTTAATTGGGATTTATTAAATATCACAAGAAGGATTGAATATAGATAAGGAGGAGGTCAAATCCATAATAGAATGGCCTACTCCAAAAAGTGTATTTGAGGTAAGAAGCTTCCATGGTTTAGCTATCTTCTATAGAAAGTTTATACAAAATTTTAGTGGAATTTGTGCTCCAATTGTGGAAACAATTAAGGAAAATAAGAAACTATTCTAATGGATCAAGACAGTTGAAAGAAGCTTTCAATTACTTAAGAAAAATATCATAAAACACCCTCTTTCAGCCTTACCTGATTTTGATGCACTTTTTTAAGTGGAATGTGATGCTAGTAGGATTACTATAGGTGTTCTTTTGAGCCAAGAAGGTAAGCCAACTACCTACTTTAGTGAGAAACTTAATGATGTGAAAAAGAAGTATTCCTCATATTAAAAATAGTTTTATGCCACTGTCTAAGATTTAAAGAAGTGTAAGCATTATTTAATGCCTATAAAATTTGTATTGTACATTGATAACTTCCATGCCTTAAATTTTATTAGTAGTCAAGCTAAATTAAGTCAAAGGCATGTAAAATGGATTGAGTTTTTGCAAACTTTTACTTTTATTATCAACCATGATATAAGTGGACAATCTAACAAAGTTGCAACTGTATTAAGGAGGAATAATATTTTACAGGAATCCCAAGTGAATATCTTGGGATTTGAAGCCTTGAAAGACATATACAAGGAAGATTTAGACTTTAGGGAGACTTATGCAACTTGTAAAGATCTTATAAATAAATATAGGATTCCATGGGTGGGCTATATGCTTCAAGAAGGACTATTGTTCAAGGGTGACAAGCTATACATTTCGAAGCGTTCCATGAGAGAGAACTTACTGAAGGAGAAACATAATGGTACTTTGACAATATATTTCAGGAAAAAAAAGACACATGCTCAATTAAGTGCATACTATTTTTGGCCAAAAATATAAGCTAATATGAAGAGGTTTATTGAAATTAAAGTTTAGGATAACAATATCCCTTTTTCACACTTAATTTTCAAATGATTAACATTGAAATGAACCTAATATTGCCTTCATCTAGTGTTGTAATGTGTTTTACACATTCAAATTAAGTTTAGGGCCCTTTAAAACTAAATAGACATAATTTTGCATTAATTTAGGGTTGTAAAATGTATTTATTTACATCTTCACTCTAAGTTTTGGTCCCTCTTGCATTAATGGCCTTTAAATCATCATTAATAGGCCCTTAGGACCCTTTATTTTCTAGCCCCTCGACATTTCCTTAGTTTGAAAAACTAGGGTGGGACTCATATGTCACCTTGCACGTCCTAGGTGATACCCATATGCCACCTTGCACATGTTAGTCCTGTTTTAGGAATTTTTAGGGTCTTGAGTGGGAAATCAGGGTTTTGAATTCAAATTTCATGAATGCCTACATTTGGGATCTAATAAATGATAAATTAGATGAAGTGCCTATATAAACAAGGTTTCAAATCATTATTTCACTAAGCAATCAAGATTCAAGCATCCTAAGACTTCATAAGAGAATTATAGAGCATTCAAGAGCATTTCAAGAGAATTATAAAGTAACCTATAGGCTAGAATTCAAGCTTTCAGACCTGAAAATATTTCAAGAGAGGAGCTACAACAAATCACTAGAGGATACATGAGTTTTATCCAAACCATAATATTAGGACTAAATCAGCACCTTGGGTGTATGAGTCTTAGTACAAAACCTTTTTCCAAATTTTTGGAAGATCTAGACTAGTCATTGAGAGATTCCAGTTCTTGCCCAAAAACCCTAGTTTGGGACAATCACCCAATATGGCGTATGAGTCCTAGTGAGCATCAAAAATAATTTTTTTAGGGTTTTAGAGCTTTTTTTGACCACATCTTTCTTCCAGACACTCCTATGTTCATTCTCAATTTATTATCCTAATTTTTAGTTTCATTTCCTAGGTCATTTAGTTAAGTTTGGATGTTACTTTCATATCTTGTCTTTCCAAGCCTTTGCTTGGTGGTTAACTCCCTTTTGTATTTAATCACACCCCTAAGATACCTTATTGAAAATATATTTCCCTCATTGCATCCCTATATTTATATCTCTAAGGTTTCCTTGAATGAAATATAAGGGAATAGGCAGAAAGGTCCTAAACCCCTTTCGTGTGTTCCATCTCCTAAAAGGTGGAACCCCTATTTTCACCATCTCATTTTGGTGAACCTAGCCTTTAGAAAATATTATTTTCTGATTTGGAGTGCATTATAGTCCTTGATCTAGCTTAAATTAACTTTACATTAGGTCTTGCATTAGTTAATTTGCATCCAAGGTTTCTAAATCTTGCTTTTGTGAAAGTGCATATAGGTTACATTTTTACATCTTGCATCATTTAATTTCATTTTAAATCTTTAATTGCACATTGTTTAGACAACATACAAGTTAGAACCATTAGCATCAACTCACAATTGCTGAATTTGGTGCAAAAACCCTAATTTGGGACTTAGTCACCCATCTAGGCGATTTAGTCCCTATACAAGTTTTTTTTCTAGATTTTTTGGAATTTTGTGTTGTTTGTCTTTCACTGTTTGAACCCTTCAAAAACCCTAACTATGAATCATATTCCCCTATGGGTGATTCAGTCCCAGATCAGACTTGAAACTTCCTTTTAAAACATTTAAAACCTTGTTTCTGTACTTCTATTGGCTATTGTTAGATTTCTATTTTAGATTGCTGAGTTTCTATTTCATTCATTTCATTAGATCTAGCTTAATTTGGTTTAGTTACTGCATTTCTTAATTTCAACATGGCATTTAAAAAATTTCATTTTCCAATTGTTTCATAGTGTAGTCAACAAATTACCTTATTTAGAATCTAAAAATTGCATTCACACATTTCACTTTAGGTCATTGCATTGCGCTTTATTTAAATCATTGTATACTTTAGATAGCTTAATTTTTCATTATAGAATGTTTCCTTTTAAGAGATGTGGTTTTGATATGGTTAAGAATGGATTGCATAAGTACAAAATCCCCTCTTATGAGTTTAATTTCGAGTACAACAATGAGGCCATCAAGAAACATGTTAGCCATCCTTCCACTATCTTTCCTAGTTATGAGAAAATCTTAGAGCAAGAGGATAAAACCATTGGCACAATCCTTAATATTACATTTCCTATCTCAAACCCTATTATCTCTCCCATTGGTGAGGATGATATGATACAAGAAGATACAAGCATAGACAATCATGAAAACCATAATTTTTCTTCTCCCAATACCTCTCCTATTAGTGACAAAGGTATCTTGGTGAAAGAAGATACAATCATTGAGAATCATGAGATTATTGATTGTCTCTCTCCTCCTCCCTCTTGGGAAGATATTATGACACAAGAATATGAGATCATAGATACATTTGTCAACATCATCATACCTAGTCTCCATTCATCCCTTGCTTGTGAGAATGTTTTAGTGAAAGAGGATGAAATCATAGATAACCATGACAATCAAATTTTTCCTTCTCCTAATATCCCTCCTTGATGAGAAGAAGATAGTTTGGTGTTAGAAGATGCATGATTGAGAGTCATGAGAATCTTGTTCCTCCCTTCCCTAATGTTCCTACCATTTGGAAGAATCTATTTGGTAAGCATGAAAGTCATAGTTGTCCTTCTCTTGACATTTCCTCTATTTCTGATGAAACTACTTTACAAAATATAACCATGGAATGTGATGGAAATATTAAAAGCTCCCCTACTAGGGTAGATATTATGGCACAAGAAAATGAGACCTTAGAGCAAAAGGATGAAATCATGGACAATCATAGCAATAAAATTGGGCCTTCTCCTAATATCTATACTATTGGTAAAGAAGATATTTTGATGTTAGAAAATCCAATTGATGAGAGCCATGAAAATCCCATTTGTCTGTCTCTTCCTAGGGAAAGCATTATTGAACAAGAGAATGCCATCATTGATAAACAAGACAATCCAACCATTGATCATTCTCCTACTTGTGCTGAATTCATTTTAGAAGAACCAACCTTTTAATGTCATGAACATCTATTTTGTAGTTCTCCTAAAAACTCTCCTATTAGGGAAAATATCATGGTGGAAGAAAATAAGAGCATTGATACAAACAATAGTGATTTGACTTCCTTAGATGATGGAAAAAAGATGACACTCAATTCCCCTTCATTAGAAAGACATCACACTAAAACCACTGAGGTTATGAAAGCAAAATTGTCTGTTAGATCCTCCTTGATTATTGGACCTCCTAAATACCATGTGGGACATCCTAAGAATCCTCTAATTCTTTACCAATCCTCACAATGACCACAAACTCAAAACAAACCCATCTTCATCCTTGAACCGCATAAGAATAATGTTTCACAACAATCAAATTATAACTCTGTTACTCATACATATAGCACTAGAAACAATCCCCAACCAATACAAACACCTTCAACATCCCTCCCACTACCTAACCCTATCTTGTTAGGTTCTCCTTGTTTTCCTTTACAAATTGAAAAGGAGTATGATCTTGTTGAACAACTAAAGAATACTCCCATTAAGATATCCTTATGGGAACTTATTCAAGCCTCCACTTATTATAATAACATGATTCAAAGTGCTTTAAAATAAGTTCCTACCCCTCCTAATGTGCAATAAAATAAAGTAGCAACCCAAATTTAAGCTATAACACCAAACAATGCAGACATTACTTTTCATTGAAACATGAGCTACCTCCCTTGGAAATGAGAAAGAAAATTGATGCCTTCATCATAATAGCCATCTATAATAGGTTGGTAATAAAAATAACCATTTTTAACGATGGCTCCACCCTTAATGTGTGTAGTGTATCTCTTTTGGTGATGACACCCACCCCCTTGTAGGCGCCTAAAAAACCACTATAAATGAGCAAATAGGTGGAAAAGGAAGGTTGTGTTGTTGTAAGGAACCTCACACAACCTTTATAGAGGTTTAGACATGTGATTCAAGCCAAATAACAAGTTTAAGAGGCATAGAATAAGTTGTAGATGCATAAACTAACTTGCTATCAAAAATAGACTGTTGCTATGGGTACCCACGACGCTGGCTGTAGGTGACTATTTGAAATTTCAGCAATGTAAAATACTTTAAACTTGCGCATAATAGCCTATACTTTCAGAATAGTGAATTATAACAAAGATATTCATAAAAACACACACACAAAGGCAACAACAATGAAGAGGAAAATTATATAAACTTTAAAAATGATTTTTTTTTTTACACACTTATACATGCATTTACATAAATATTTGCAAAATAGATCTCCTTTTATCATTCCTCTTTTTCCTTTTTCTATTGGTTATGATCCTCTATGGCCACTGAAAAAACATTCTTCTACTGTATTCCAATATTCTATGTTGTCCTCTTCTATTCCCCTTGTTTATGTTGTTCTACCCTCTTTTCGTCTGTTCTATCTTTTGGTTTTCTATTGTTTTGTTCTCTTCCCAACTACCAAAATCTAGAAGCTTCATCCCAAAAAAAAAATTTGAATCTCACCTAAAATAGTTGTAACGTTCAAAAACCTTTGTAAATGCTTCCACCTACTTGTTTTTGACTTCAAAATCTCCTTCCTAGTCCTTTCTTTCACATTTGTCTTACTACTGCTCATAAAATGAGCTCCTTAGAGGTAGTTGTTACCTTTAAGACAAAAAAAAATTCAAATTTTAAATATTAAACTCCTTACATTTCCTTCTCACATGTCATTTTATGGGGAAATTAAAAAAATAATTTAAAGAAAAATGATGCCTCTGCATCAAACTACTTGGATAGAAAAGTTGTGAGCCCCTGCTCACTCTGTAAAACTTTGTATCAAGTTGTAGGTTAAAGGTTTAGTTTCTACAGGTTAACAACTCGATCATCTTGCATTAACTGGAATGATTCCAACTCTCTTGGGATTATCCACGTTGCATCTTCCACCAGTCTACCCTTCCATTTTACTAAATACTCACTACATTCTTTTCCCCTTGTCTTCCTAATCACTCTTGAATTCAAAATATCTTCAATCACTTGTCATGCTTTCTTGGGTAGTTGGTACTTCTATTTTTCTTGTAATGTTTTCTCTTCTTCTTTCCATTGTGATGTCTCTCCCTCATGGTAAGTATATAATTATGAAAAATTAAAAATTGGAGAGATTTCCAAACCTTTAGGTAGCTCCAACTTGTAGGCATTCGACGAAAACTTCTTGATGATCTTGTAAGGTCCAATATTCTTCCACTTGCGTTTGCTGTAGGCATGGACAAAAAATATTTCCTTTCGTAGGGGTGCCACCATATCTCCCACTTCAAAATTCCTTTCTCTCCTCTTTAAATCAACCTTCTCTTTATATTGTTGGCTACTCCAATTAAGTTTTCCTCTCATTTGCTAATGCAAATCTTGATTATATTTGGAAAACTCTTCTCCTTCAACACTTCTCTTGGATCCCTCATTATTTGGAAGCCCCCTCAATTCTAAAATACCTATAGGACAATTCCCATATACAATATTATATGTAGTCTTACCTTGTGTTCATGGTAGTCCAAGCACAAAATTCATGCTGACATCTTCCCATGGTTTCTCCGGTATGGGTAATGGCTGATATAAGCTTGTATTTTGACTCCCTCCTTTGGCATGTATTGAAAAAATTGACATCCTTTCACAATTTTTTTGATTTCAACCCTCATATTTTGCCAAAAATATCTTTCACTAAGCTGGTCCATTGTCTTATCAGCTCCAAAATGTCTAGCTAAACCACCACAATGTTTTCCTCTTATAAAATTCTGGCTCACTGATCCTTGAGGTATGCAAATTTTTTGTCCTTTGAACAATAGTCTAGCTTGTATAAAATAATCCATCCAAGGTTTTCTATCAACATTAGTAGGCTCCATACATGTTGTCCATGCATCCTTAAAATCCAAAACATCTTTGTGTAACTCTTTAATGGCATCAAACCTAATTAATTCAACTCTTATTTTAGTTAACAATGCAACACTCCTACTCAATGCATCCTTCCTTATCCTAATTTGATGATATCCCCTCTTTAAATAATTTTTTGTAATCTAGCCTTTCCCAAAAAATCCATGAGATCATCCATTCTTGGTAAAGGAAAACAATACCTTATTGTATTTTGTTCATGGCTCTTGATTCTGTGCATATTATCCATTCACCATCCTTCTTTGGTGCTAGCATAGTTGGTATTGCGCATGGGCTAAGGATTTCTCTAATCAGTCATCTTTCCAAAATTGCTACACTTGCTTGTTCACCTCTTCATTTTTTTTAGGTGTCAACCTATAGGCTACCTTGTTGGGTAAACTTACCCCTAGAACCAAATCAATATGATGGTTGATGCTCCTCATAGGTGGTAATCCTTTTGGTAAATCCTTGGACACAATTTCATCAAATTCTACCGAGAAACCCTTTACTTCTAAAGGCATGTCACTATTGTCATTTGCGACATCTACTTGTAGCTCCTTGGTAACTACTGTAAAACACATTTTTCCCTTTAATCTCTTTCATGAATTTCTTCCCTATCACTAGCAGTGTTCTTGAACCACTTTCCAACTCTTCTTCCTTGGTTGTCAATGGTGTAAGAGTATATTTTCTCCCATTTTTCTCCAATGTATAAGTTTTTTCTCTCCCATTATGGATTTACTTCATATCAATCTACCATGACCTCCCTAAGAGTGACATATATCCATGGGCATGTTCATTATTTTATGGTCGTATGGGTGCCAACGTGCTCGAGATACACCAGCATGCCACATTGACGTCCCAGAACTGTGCTGCCGTCCTCAGAAAGAGAACTATCTCAGGCACGATACCAACTCCAAAAAATAGCTTGCCTAGCCTAAACTAATGTTCAAATTTGTAGAGTGGTTGAGGCACCTTATAGTCCTCATCATTCTTGATCCTTATTCCCAAAACATCCATTTAAAGTGAGGTAAGTTATGGAAACCCTTTGCTCTCGGGTCTTCGTGACCTAGGGCCTTGATATGGTTGGTCACCCTCTCTTACAGGATGTTTTCCATATGCTGCTAGGTAGACCATGGCGATATGATAGTAGGGAAGTCCATGATGGTAGGAAAAACACCTATGTCATAGAGAAGGATGAGGTCTCTTACACTTTGACACCTTTGAAGGATGAAAGCCAAGATCAACAAGTGGGATAGAGTGTGATGAATGTAGGAGAGAAAGAGTTCATCAAGACCATGGAAGATGAACAAATGGGCTTTGCAATCACAGTCAAACCTAAATCTATTGTGACAACAATAAAGATCAATGATTTTCCTTTGGAGATTCAGGATTTTCTCAAGAAACATGCCTCCAATCGGGGATATAAGTCATCATATTGACTTCATACCAAGGGCTAGTTTTTGGGTCATCCCACAATACTAGTTTACAATTTTTGGCCAAATTGGACACTGAACTAACTTTTTCTAACTAAATCTTCACTTTCGGGCACCTATAGCAGCTAAACTATGAGGAATTTGAAGATGATGCAAACTAGTGATTTGTGACATTTTTTCTGTAAATTCTAAATATATTCTTTTCAATTTTTTTGGAATCAGATTGCACTTCATTTTCCATCTCCTTCAAAAACTAGTTTTTTTAAGTAAACACCATTTTTAAGGAGTGACACTTATCGTACAACACAACTTTTTTTCCATGAAGGATAAAATTCTAATGTTTTCAAATTTAGATTTGTAACTATGATATCTAGTGCTTCCAATTGGTTTTGTAGTGTTTTATTAAATATTTTTTCCTTAATCAAGTTTCAAAGTCAAACCAATTAGAATTCAGACATAGGTGGACTGTATAACACATAAATTATTTTGTATGTATCGAAATTCAATTTTTTTTTGTTGGATCAAGGACTTCAATATCTAGTGCACTCATATCTAAATTCTTCTTCTTCCTCTCTCTCTCTCCTCCTCCTCCTCCTCTCCCTCTCTCTAATAACTCTCACATTTTAGAACAAAGAGCTTGATTTCTGAGAAACCATTCACAAGAAATTAAAAAAAATAATAATAATAAAATTAGGATTTATTTAAAATTATACTTTTGTAAAGCTATAAGGACTACATAATTACCAAAAATAACACCTTAATAAGTGGCAAAAAGATCATGATGGGCCAAAAAGTGGCAATATGATGGGTACAAAATAGATGTAACTATTTTTTACCCAAAATTGATGTGAAATGAAAAGGGGTTTTAAAGGAGATTCTCAACTTTCCATCAATATAAATTATGTTTAACTTTGAATTTAATAAGTAATTATTATTTATTTTCTATTCAAATTATGACTAAATTCTTGATTGATAGATGATTGAAAACACTTATAGCTTCAAATTAAGATCACATTTTGAATCCAAAACATGTGTCACATCTCTATGCTTCATATACTAGTAGGATTAAAAGTAAAGAAAAACTGAATTTCCAGTTTTCAACAAAGGTTAAGGTGTGGTTAGACATACAAGTTTTTATATTTTTATAGTTGTAATAAAAATCATAATTAATTATTTACTTGGAAAAAATTACAAAAAATATGCATCACATCTGTGGGCATGAGTCCCTCTACTTATATCTAAAATATTATAAAAAATTATTATCATTTTATTATGGTTAGGTGGCTCCATTTCATTAATCTACTCTTTATTTTTTCCATGAAATTTAAGTACCAATCGCATTGAAATTTCCGTGACTTCACCAAATAGATTTGCAAAAACCTAGTAGTTTAGAAACTACATTCAATTTTCTACAGATTCTATTCTTACATATTTTTTAAATAATATAGATAACTTATTCAATTTTTTATGTCAAGTTGCCTAACTTTGATTTTTATGAATTTTTTGCCACTTAAGGGCCTATTTTTTCCATGATGATCCTGCAAATACCCTTAAATGAATTCATTTGATCCCCCAAAAGGTAAATCAAAAGTGGTTTTTATCAATATTTTGATAGGCGTAAAGGAGACTTGGTTATAGCTATGGTTTAAAACTAGCGGGGTTCTATCCAAGTGGGTTTGATCCTAAGGTAGTTTGATCAAACCCTCTTCAATTGGAATGATTTAAGTGGAACTTTTTAAGGCTTAAATCATTATATTTTCTAAAAATATGTGATTTCAACAAAAATCAGAATCTCCCAAAAATTGTAAACCAACTTTTTGGGATCACCCTTTCCTTATAAAGCTGCATATAAAATGACACCACAATAGAATGAAGAGATCAAGAAGCAAGTGTAGGAGTTGCTTGATAAAGGGTTGATAAGAGAAAGTCTTAGTCCCCGCGTGGTTCCCATTGTCCTAGTACCCAAGAAGGGAGGAGATTAGAAGATGTGCACTGATTCAAGAGCCATAAATAAGATCATAATCATGTATAGGTTCCCAATTCGAAGGATTGAAGATTTGATGGATTTTCTAAGTGGAGCAAGCTACTTTTCCAAGATAGATCTTAAGAGTAGGTATCACCAAGTCAAAATTAGGAAAGGTGATGAATGTAAGACAACATTTAAAATAAATGAAGGGCTCTATGAATGCCTGATAATGCCTTTTGGTCTCTCCAATGCACCAAGTACTTTCATGAGACTCATGAATGAAGTTCTCAAAGCTTTCATTGGTAAGTTTGTAGTGGTTTATCTTGATGAAATTCTTGTTTTGAGTTCTAGTAAAGAAGAGCACTTACATCATTTGGATTTGGTATTAAGAAGGTTGAATGAAGAGAAACTAATGATTAATCTAAGAAATGAGTTTCTAAAGACAAAGCTGTTATATCTTGGGTTTGTGATCACAAAGGGTACATTGATAATGGATCCTAGCAAAGTTGTTTAGCAATTTTGAATTGGCCTTCTCCAAAGTTAGTTTCCAGGGTAAGGAGTTTTCATGGCTTAGCAAGCTTTCATAGGAAATTCATTAGGATATTTAGTCATGTATGTGCATCGATAATAGACACCAGAAAGGGAGATAGGAGGAAAAAGTTTGTCTGGATTGAGGAGGCTGAAAAGATTTTTCAGTATTTGAAGAAAAGAGTAGCAGAGCAACCTATATTGGCTTTACCATATTTTAATAAGGCCTTTTCCATTGAGTGATGCTAGTGGCTATGATATAGCTGCTGTATTGAGTCAAGAGGATAGACCCATTGCTTTCTTTAGTAAAAAATTGAATGACACCAAAAAGAAACACTCTTCTTATGATCTAGAAATGTATTCTATGGTGCATTCTTTGAAAAAATGGAGGAATTATCTACTTCCAAAGGAGTTTATAGTGTTTACTGATAACCATGCTCTCCAATTCCTAAACACCCAAGAGAAACTTACTCACAGGCATGTCAAATGGGTAGAGTTCTTGCAAGGTTTCACTTTCACCATCAAGCATAAGAAGGGATAGTCAAACAAAGTGGAAGATACCCTAAGTAGGAGAGCTCTTATGGTGCAAAATTCAATTGAAAATTGTGGGAGTTGAATCATTAAAGGGTATGTATGCTGATGATACAAATTTTAAGGAGATATATGACTTTTGTTTGTAGCATCACAACAACACCAATTGAAAATGGTTGGATTTTCTGATTCAAGATGGTTTTCTATTCAAAGGGGCACAAATTTATGTACCTAAGTGTTTAATGAGAGACAATTTAATAAAGGAAAAGAACTGTGGTAGTCTTGCAGGTCATTTTGGCCTCAATAAGACCTTAGAGTAGTTAAGAAGGTACTATTTTTGGCCTAAAATGCAATCTGATGTAAGAAAGTTTGTTGAAAGATGCACTATTTGTCAAAGGGAAAAGGGAAGTAGCACCAATGCAAGTTGTATCAACCTCTTCCCATCCCTCATAGGACTTGGGAGTCAATTAGCATGGATTTTGTAATGGGGTTGCCAAGAACATCGAGAGGTTTTGACTCAATCTTTATTGTGGTTGACCCATTCTCAAAGATGGCTCATTTCATACCTTGTAAAATCACCAATGGTGCATCATATATTGTAGGTATTTTCTTCAAGGAAGTGGTAAGAATTCATGGTTTTCCTCTCAATATTGTTTCAGATAGAAACAGTAAGTTCATTGGGCATTTTTGGAGGACCTTGTGGTAGAAACTTGGCACCAACCTTAGTTACAGTTCTACCTATCATCCCCAAAATGATGGGAAGACTGAGGTGGGTAATAAAATCTTGGGAAGCCTCTTAAGATTCCTTTCCAAAGAACATTTTACTTAATGGGATCTTGTCTTGCCTCAGGAATAATTTTCCTACAATGATTCTATGAACAAGAGTATTGGAAAGAGTCCTTTTGAAGTAGTTTATGGTTTACATCCTAGAGGGGTATTTGAATTGAGAGATATTAGTGGAATGGATAGGCCAAGTGGTAAAGGATAATTTTTTTTTGTGGCAATGAAGGAGATCCATCAAAAAGTTAGGGAACAACTTCAAAGTAGTGTTGAAAAGTATAAACAAAGGGCTGATATGAAGAGGAGAGAGGTTGACTTCACAATTGGTGATTTTATTTTAGCCCATCTCAGAAAAATAGATTTCCAAAGGGTCAACACTCCAAGTTGTAGATGAAAA
This sequence comes from Sequoia sempervirens, assembly GCA_007258455.2. Classification (NCBI taxonomy): domain Eukaryota; kingdom Viridiplantae; phylum Streptophyta; class Pinopsida; order Cupressales; family Cupressaceae; genus Sequoia; species Sequoia sempervirens. The sequence continues at coordinate 4,348 of VDFB02061799.1, read as the reverse complement.
AGATAGGGCCTTGCAAGATTGTGCACAAATTTGCTAACAATGCTTATGAAATTGAGCTACCCCCAGGTGTTGGTATTTCTCCCATATTTAATGTTTCTGATTTGCACCCTTTCAAAGGGGATGTTGTTGCAGGTGATGGAGTAGGTTCATCTTCATTTCCAGATGCTGAATGGGTTCAAGATCTTCCACCAAGAAAGCCTATGGAGTTGGAGTGTATCATTGATACCAAAGAACTCAAGAAGACAAGGAACAAGGCATATATGCAATATTTGGTCAAGTGGAAGGGTCTTCCCATTGAAGATGTGACATGGATGGATGAGGGATGCATTCTCAAACATGGCTATATTGTTGTAGGCCTCAATTCAAGTGGGGCTTGAATTTCTTCTCTTTGGGGAGTATGGTGTAGGGGTACCTTGAGACACCTTGATGCACTTTGATTTTTTTTTCTTTTTTTTTGCTTGATTCATGTAAATAAGCTCCTTTAATACCATTATATGTAAATCTAGGTCCATTTTGGGTCATTAGGTGTAATGTAGGGAAAAGATGTAAAAAGATGTAAAAGTCGCTAATTGTTGTCAATGTTGTAATGACAACTTTTGCATATTTGTTACAAATCAGTTGTGGTTCAGTTGGGGATATGGAAATGGTTGTAAAAGCATAAATATGTGTTGTAAACATGAGACAAAAGGTTGGTAGGATTTTTAATAAAGAAACTTCAATTTTGCACTCTCAAACTATGTTTTTCTTGCAAAACTGAATGTTCTGTCATGCTATATAGACTTGTACTTGCCGATACAGTCTGAAGGATGATTGGAGAATTTATAGGGGTTATTCATCTTTGCAATTATTTTTGTTTGACTCAAATCCATTGTGTTTTGAAGGAGATATTGCCATTTTTGTAAAAAACTGTTACAAACCCTACCTAGGGTTCTTAGTCACTAAAGAAAATGTAAAGGGCAGAGTTTCCACTGTGGGAAAATGCTGTAACCTTGTGGAAAGCTCTATCTTGATTCCACCTACATCCCCTACAAGTTTGGAGTTCATTTCATACACGTGAATGGAAGATCTAGTTGATAGTTTGCTCATTTTCATATGGGAACAATCATAGAATATCCACCCAACCTAGGGTTTGACAAACCTGTGAATTGTTTGATATTGTTTGGGTGTAGAACATCATTCCATGTTATTTGGAGTTTGTGTAGACCAAGGATGAAATGGACCAGTTTTTTCTTGTATTGTTTGAGTGATAGTGCTTGTTGGCCATGTGTCTATGTTGCCAAATTTGATGCCTAGTGACTGTTTGGAGAGATTGGTTGGTTTAGGAATGTTTGCGAGTTGTCAAATGTGGTTGTGGGTATTAAAACATTTCTTCCCCACTGTTTTGGGCTGTTCTACCCTTGTTGATGAGTTTCCTTCCTTGGATGCCCACTAGGCTAGGTTGTCAATGGTGACAAGGTGTACTAAGATAATTGTTGGCCTTGATTTCAATGAACCTTTTGTAAGAAGTGTGTGTGTGAGACAACCAATTTTTGTTAATTTCTTCCCCTGCTTTGCATCATTTTCCTTTTGTTCTCATTATTGAATGGAGATTCAATCATTTTTCATGGATAACCTTAAAAGAGAGATTTTTTTTTTTTTTTTTTGATCGGTAATAAAGGTTTATTTTATTGAATTTAAAAGAAGATTACAACAGATTCTTTTGGTTCTCACCAGAATAATAAACAAAAGAAGAGCTCCACACCAAAACAACAGACACCATAGAGTTACATTTAAAGCCAGAGCTTCTGAAACATAACAAAACTATAACTTTGCTCCACCACTTGGCCTTCCTTTGGTCTGAGACCGAAGGACCATAGCAAAGCTTTTCCTTTTGTAGACTTTTCTCCCCTTGACGGTTTGCCAACCATCCTCCACCCTTGCAGCCACCTTCTGCCAGTCTCTCCCCTTCGTTGCAAACTCATCATTCATCATTTCAACCTCCTCGATCTGCCTATCTTCTGATGCTTCATGTCGCATCCATGCATCGTCTTCCACTGGTTGCACATTCTGCCCTTCCTCCTCTCCACTATTTACCCCTTTGTCGTTCTTCTTCAAAGAGCCTGATTTCTCCCTACATTCCGGGGTTTTAGCTCCATGATGAGTTACCGCTGCTATTCCTTCACAAGTTTTACCTTCATCAGCATCTTTCAAGCTGGGCGTCTCAACCAAACATGATCCCCCCCCCAGATCTGTTCCTCTATATGACTATGGCAGAATAGATTTTCCCATAGCCTCCGAAGTCACCTTATCTGGTTGTTTCACACTACTGTCCTGCTTTTCAACAGCATAATGCTTCCTTGAGGCATCCTTCCACCAAGTAGCTGGTTTGGACCATCTGGGCTTTGCACAATTCGCAGCTATATGGCCAGTTTGGAAACACCTCCTACAACGGAATGGTACCCCTTCATAGTCCAAAGGCTGTACCCAACATCCTTTGGAAGTTTCAATTGAAATCTCTTCAGGAAGTGACTTTGATACTTCCATCTCCACCAAAATCTGGGCATACGTGGAATGCAAAAGATTTGAAGAGCCCTCATCGATCATCAAAAATTCTCCTAAAGAGTTTCCAATGGCCTCCAAACAAGACTCAAACCAAAAATGGAGAGGCAAGTTTGGGAGTCTTACCCACAGAGGGACTTTATCAAAGGTCTCTGTTGTAGGGTTAAAAGCCTGATGCCAGGACTTCAAGGAAAGAGCAAATTTCTCCTCCCAGCTCCAGAAGAAATCACACAAAATTTTGTTTCTATCAACCACAGATTCAAACACCACTGTGAAAAAACCTCTGGCAGCAGGATAGATTTGGATACAACCATCTACTATGGGTTCCCACTGTTAAGATATCCAATGATGTAAATCACATAAACTGGGCCAAAAACCCCTGAACCTTCCTATCACGCCTAAATTCGAAAAAACTTGAACATTATGAAAAACTTCCTTTTCTATCTCTTCCTGCAGAGAAATTGTGGGTTTCTGTGACTTTACCTCTGCAAAAACCACCCCTGTTGCTTGATGCTGAGTCACACCGTGCGCCTTTGCCCCTGCATTGGTTTTCCCTGTTACTTGGTAAAGCGAGGCATGCATCCTCGATGTTTTCCCAACCTCACCCCATTGTTTCTCCTGAAGACACCTCCACTTCACAGCCCTCCTCCATCTCTTTCTCTAGTAATGTCTTTCGGGATCAAGGCTCCCCCAGCAGCATTCCTGGCTCTCAGCTTAACGTGAGCATTGCATCCCCAGCACTGGTTCGGGACGTATAGTTTATCTCCACTTTTTTCTATAATATTATAGAGATTTTTCTTATTAAAAAACATATAATAAGATCTAATAGCCACTACTTTATCTAAGAAACTTTTAAAATCTATTTATATTCAAGAGTGAAATTAACTAGATGGCCTAAGGTTGTAATAGACCACTAATTGTAAGAATCAACAAATTAAATGTTAGAATCTTGCATTGCTATATAAAAAAGGTCAAATAAATTTCTCTATAATATATAATATTAGATATATAGAGATAAAAGATACGCCATAGACAAAAAACAATCCAAAGATCTATTGTAGAAAATGGATCAATCCAAAGATCTATTGTAGCAAATGGAACAATCAATCACTAAGGTACAACAAGTAGCACCATTGAAGAAGGAAACCTATAAAAATAGGAAAATATCTAAAATAATAATAATAAAATTGTGGAGCAAGGAAGACACGTCATGAAATTAAAAAAAAAATCACTACAAGAAGAAATTAATTAGTCATGATAAGAAAGAAAACTAGCTACCCAAAAGAGAAGAAAAAACAAAAGAATGATTCCCATTTAGTTGTTAGTTGTACAAAAATCTACCAAAAATGATTGAATATGTTTGAATAATGAGTAGATGCCTAAAGCAATAACAAATTTATAGAAAAAATAAAACCAAAAGAACCAAAAATAGCAAAGATATAAATACTTTTTTTCTATCAATGATAATAACTAAAAATTTGTAAGACTTCACAATACATCCTTCAAAAATGATTATATTGTACAAAGCAATAATAATCACATTATCCAACTAGCTAATGTTTATCTTAATGATTATTTCTAAAGAAAACCACTTTCAAAATAAACCATCTAGTAACAACTTCATTTAGGACTATAGCAATTTGAAGAAGGTCTATAACATAACTAAAAAGTGATCTTAAACATATAATAAACATACACAATTCTTATAACAATCTTCGAAAAAGTAAACAAATAACAACCAAAAAACAACTGAAAAATAAATAAAAATTAAAAACTAAACATTTTATTTTTGATGACATACAATTTATCC
>VDFB02061798.1:0-15768 GCA_007258455.2 Sequoia sempervirens | reverse complement strand
ATGAATGATAATATTATTGCATCCTAGGATCTCAAACTCTCAATTTCTAGTTGTCTCGTGCTTATCACTCCAAAACCAATTCTAAATTCCAAATTCATTTTGCCAATCACAATGTGTTAGCATCTAAAGTCAATATTATGGGTAGATGCACGAAGTTGAGTCCACAAAATGTGGAAGTTTTTGCCTTAAATCCTGAAATTGAGTTCAACAAAATGGGATCTTGTTTTTAATAAACGGGATCTCATTCAGGTTCGAGGTCCTGAGCCTGAAACTAAAATGGGATCTCATTTTTGGCAACTTTCCATTTTTTGCAACTTTTCAAAACATGATCTCATTTTGAAAACTTTCCTTTTTTGACAGAGTAGGTTCTCCTTTGGGTTTCCAGGAGTCTGAACTCAGCACTCAACTGAATCCATTCTCTTAACTGTCCATTTTCAATGATGTGAGAGGTCTTTATTCCTTTGCCAACCCAGCCTTTAGCCAAGCACCCCCATAAGAGAGCTAGGGGTTTGCCATTATGCACAAGGTTCCACCAAATTGATCTATGCGTGAACAATGTATTATTCATGAAAAAGTTGGAGTTGGTAATATGCACCTTGGCATGTTAACCATGCTTTCCAGATACTCTTGAACACCATCAAAACCCCAGGAACCATAGGGTGTTGGCTACTAAGGATGTCACTCAGGGGGAGGTCCTTCTAGGCCTTTGCATGCTTAGGTATTGCACTCTACATGTTTCTAATCAACATTTTCCAAGGATCATCACCATCAAGGGATTTGAAAATCCACTTAGTGGCTAGTGCGACCCTTTGTAGTTTCAGGTCCTTTAGACCCAATCTACCTTTTGCTTTTCTCAAACAACACCATTCCCATTTTACCACATGCTTCTTCCTCTTGCCCTTCCCGTCTAACCAAAGGGAAGCCTCTTATTTTCTTTTGAATTCCATCCACCTGATAATTGTTGAACAACCAAATGAAGCGAAATATAAGTTGTATGAAGACAAAAAAAATTGACAGATCTGAATTCTTCCTGCTAGGGAGAGGTATTGCCTGTTCCATTTACCTAGTTTTACATCAATCTTCCTTTGGATCCAAAACCACATCTTCCTTAAGTTTGGGCAGACCGCAAAGGGAATGCCTAGATACTTGACTTGATTTATGGGTCCTCCCCGTGCTGTATACCAAACCTGGCAAGCCAGTCTGGAGAGTTCTCTTTCCAACCTGACATGATGGACTTGGAGAGAGAGATTTTGGCACTAGAGACAACACAAAATAGGTCCAATTTCACAATCAAGTTGGAAACATTACCTTCATCCAACAAGGGAAAAAGAGCAATGTCATATGCGAACTAGATGTTAATTAGTTCACTTTGATTAGGGAGTATTATACCGCTTACCTTCAGTGAGTTGCCATTGGCCCTAAGGATATAATGCAGAGCATCCAAGGCAATCACAAATAGGGTCGAGGCCAAGGGGCAACCCTGCCTGATTGACCTTTCCAACACAAATTCCTTCGTGAGGGAGCCATTAACATCCACCTGAGCTACTACATCTCTAAATAGAGTGACCACCATATCACAAAAGGCAACCAAAAAGCCAAAGACCTCCAACATCATCTTGATAAAATCCCATTCAACCCTATTATAGGCCTTCTCGAAGTCAAGCAACACCATTGTTGCTTCTTGATTTGATACCCTAGCCCACTCCATTGCTTCCCAGCTTGTAATTAGGTTTTCAAGGATATTTCTTCCCTTAATGAATCTAGTTTGGGTGTTGTTAATAAACCTTGGCAGAATATTAACCAATCTTTTTGTTAATACCTTAGCAAGGATGTTGTAGGACACATTCAACAGGGTTATTGGCCTCTAATTTTTTATCTATGTTTTGTCACCTTCTTTGGCCAGCAATTTTATGATGCCTTTGTCCATACTGCTTCCTAGAGATACTTTCTCTAGGGCCTCCATATACACCAAGAACAATTCATCCACTATCTAGTCATTGAATACCTTGTAGAACTTGGTAGGAAGACCATCTACTCTGAGTGACTTATCATTTTGCAGGGACTGAATTGTATTTCTAATCTCACCTTTGGAGATATCCTTGCTTAGTTCAATTGCTTCTTTCGCTTCTATTTTCTTTGGAATGATAGCTTTAATTGCCTCTCTTGCACTGGAGCAACCATCCCCATTACTCTCTGAAGTAAACAAATTCTTATAGAATCTGAAAAAGAGGCCTTTAATATCCTCCTGATCTATGAAGGGATTCCCTTCACATTGAATCTACTCTGTGTGTTCTTTGATATTCTTCTCCTTTAGAAACCTAAAGAAAATATTTGAGCCTCTATCACCACTTTCCAGCCAATTTAGCTTGGCTCTTATCTTGAGCCCTTGGATTTTTGAATTTTGCAACCTTCTTAGGGAGTCCTTGACAGTTCTATATTGGTCCTCAAGGCCTTCATTCTTTGGCTTATTCTAAAGGTCTAATTCAACCTATAGTAGCTTCTCTTGGAGCAACCCCTCCTTCTTCCTCCCATCAAGAGCTTTTTTCTTACCTATCAGCTGGAACAAGGATTTCTAGCCTTTTGTGTTCAGCGCCCATCTTTCGATGGTGCTCAGCCCCTTGTGCATCCACAGATTAATGTTCTTGAGTGATTTAATTGCAACCACACTATCATTGTCATGGATCAACTTTGTGTTAAGGAGGAAGCCCCCCTTTTTTCTTGCCACACTTTTGCCCCTTCTTTAGGAGCAACCTTATTTTTACTAGGTGATGACCTGAGAGTGTATATGGGTGGACTTTCACCTTGTAGCCATCTCTTAGTAGGTCAAGGATGAAGTGATCTTTATTGAAGTAAAACCGGTCCAACCGGCAATAGATTCTCATGCTCCCCTTTTGGGTGTTACACCCAAATGCTAGGGCAAGTCCTTTTTCCTACCTTCCATGGGGTCAACCAAATTCAGTTTGGATTTCATTTTTAGTGAAAAAAACTTTTTGTTTCCCTTTTAGTCCATCTCCAAACTCCCATATTTATCCTCCTGGTTTTCAATCATATTAAAATCTCCTCCCAAAATACATGGCACATCACTAAGATCAAAAAGCCATTTCCATAGCTTGATTCTCTCCCCATGCTCATTTGGGGCATATATTGAGCATATCCCGAGTGAATGGTCATCCTTTTGCAAGGTGATCCAGACCTCCCTATTATAAGGAGATGTCCTAACCCCGAGACAAATTGACTCCATTCACTAGAGATGATGATGGCAGCCCCCTTTCCTTTTCATGCTAGGTAGAAAAGTGGGTTGCCCCCCTCCAAACAAAGTTGAGCTTAGTTCTGAGGGAAAAACCCATAGAATTAAGCTCCTGTAGTAGAACAACATCTTTGTCCTAGCACCGATTTAAAAATCTTCTAACAATCTATTTTCTATCAGGGGTCTCTAATCCCCTGATGTTCCATGAAAGGCAATTAAAATTCATTGTTATTCGGGGTGCTAGGGGTCTCTTTAGCTGCTCGGAAATTTTCAAAGCATTTTGTCACTTTAAGCTCAACTTCCATCTTTTTAGCTATTGGGCTTTGGATGAGTGTGCTTCTCTTTTTCCTCTTTGTATGTGGGAGGACTTTCAAGTTCCCTTTTCCTATTGGGATTACTATATCTTTGTCTTTCCTCGACCTTCCCCTTGGCTTGCGAGTCTGCTCAGGTTTGGAGATATTCTCCCCCTCAGTGACTCCCTTAGGAACCATATCCTTTACATAGCTTGTGGTTGCACTGTCTACCTAGGGTTCAATGTTGTCTAGGGTAGTCTATAAAACATGGGAAGCTCTTGGTTCACTCACATCCTTTAGTTCTAATTTTGAAGCAGTTGGGTCAACTTCTATGCCAACCTGACTTCTGCCACCATCCAACACTTCACTACCCACTGAAGTATCATCAATGCATTGAGTACAAGGGGAAAGAGGGAATTTTTATGTTTCTTTCCCTTCCACCACAAAAGACCAACATGTATCTAGTCCATCGGTGGTACCTGGTGGAGTATGGGAGGGTTGAATGTTGGATTCAAAAGCAGTGATGATCTCCTTTACATTAGTAGGTTTATCCGTGCTGTCAAGTACTACTTCTTTACTATTTTCCACTTTATGAAATTTGAAGTTTTCGAGAAAATAGGTCAGCACCTCTAGATCCCATTTTCCTTGCAACTCCTTAACTTTGCAACCATTTTTAAGCCTATCCAACACTAACTACTAGGCATTCTTCTTAGCTCCCTTATTACTAATGGTTTCTTGGTTGATTATAGGGGTGGCTTCCAACTATTTTGTGTTTGGGGTTTCAATTGATGGTATTTCTTATGAGGCAAGGAGGTCACTCAGGGGGGCCAGGGAGCCCCCTTCTGCATATTCTTCCTCCACCCAATCACCACTTCTATAATCAATTTCATCCTCTTCATCAGAGTCACCAGGCGAATCAGTTTCCATACTATCAAACTCACTATCTTCATGAAATTCCAAGCTTCTACTTGATAAATCGGATATTACATCTCCCATTAGAGAATCAGGGGTTTCAACATTCTCTTCTAAGATTTGTTCAATTTGTTCTTTCCTTACACTGTTGGGCTCAATATTTTGCCCAAGGATGCTCGTAATCCCGACACCATCACTCACAATTTCTTCAAGGGTTTCATCTCCCTTATCTCCACCCTCTTGAGTTTCAACTGGGATACTCAAGTTATTAAGGATAGTTTGGTTTACAGCTCCTCCACCCACACCTATGGAGTCGGCGAATCCATCACTACTGCCCTCCACAACACCAGGCTTTGCACCTTTATTTTCTGGGTTTAACTTCAAACCAGTGTGATTATTTGAAATTAACGGGCAATTTCTCCTTACATTACCCTCTCTTCAACAAAGGCAGCAGGAATTTAGATCACCAAGCACCTCTAGGGCACACTCTATGTCCCCAGTATTAAGTTTAAACAGTAATATGTCGGGTAAATCAACTCTTGGGAGGATAGAGACTAAGGCCCTCGCATCAATGTGAGGAAGAGCCGATTTGGTATTATCGATCCTAAGAACTCTCCCATATGGTTCAAACAACAAAGGGAGGAAATTCCAAATTCTTGGAGGCGCGTTCTTTATGACTATCCATCTAGGGCTCGACAGAGCCAAAATTTCATCATTTATGGCCTTTGGTGACTAGGCTAGTGCCCTAAAGATATTTTTACGAACATTCCAAAAAAAATTATTAAGCACCCGACTTTGCATTTTGTGATTTTTGAAAAAATTGACAAAAATCCCTTTTTGAATCATTCTACAATATGAGAAATGCAAACCCATTTTTTCCCCCAAACATCATTTAGCCAAGAATCCATAAATTCTCTTGCCAAAACCTTACTGATGTAATAGCCGAAAATACCCCCACATTTTTAAGTTTTAAATCTACTTCACCCAAAGCCTTACACAAAATGGAATTCAAAGAAATGATGTCAACTATTAGAGGGCTCAAAGGAGCACTTACCTCATCTGCCCCCTCCATCGTCGAACCCGTCGCTTGCCTCCACCACGAATTTGGCCCCTTTAGGAAATGCCACCCTTTCTTCGGCCATGATGTCTTTGAATGATTTCACCTACCTGACCGAAGCCACATTTGAAATGTAATCACTGCCATCCGGGGGGTCTGACACCTTGTCCATCAAACATCTTTAGAACCCAGCTAGGCTTCGCATGAACAATGCCACAAAACACACCTCCACACCACGACAGGGACGCCGCCGCCGACAACCAACATAGAGGAGGACCAGGCCTCCTTCGCCCACACACATGAAACCCTATGCCAAGCACTTTTTTACAGGATCCAACTTGCAAACTTGATTTCTATTAACCTCTACTTGGGATTGTTGAAAATAATAATAATAATAAATTACAAAAAATATCGAAAAACATAGTTCGGTGAGTTACAAATATTTTCCCAAAAGGATTTAGAAAAATATGATTATTTAGGTCAAAATATGGATGATGTACACATGTATGGTATGGTTAAAAAAAGTGTCTTTTAAACAGTGGTTTTTAGAAACACCTATTGAAAATCAATTTGTATCATCTGGGTATTGAAATAAATTACATATTTGGAAACTAGACTCTGAGTGCTACATTTCATGAGCAGTGATTTTTTTTAAGATTTCATCTCTACGTGCTTCAAATTTTAAGGTCAAATGTGACAAATTCTGAAAATCAGGAAAAACACTTCCACTTTTGGCCAAAAAGTGGACTCAACTTCTTGCACACACCCTTATATTGATTCTAAGGTAAGCGCCAAACCATTTCAATCTACTTCAATTTATACTTTTGATATATATTTAAATAAATATTGTTATCACGGAATCTAGCAATGCTCATTCCACAGATAACCCCCCTACGAAACTTGTCTGTTTCCTAGGATTCGTGAAGTTCAAGTACGCATAACGAAGTGATTTTCAAGCCACCTCAAAATGCGTTCCAAAGTCTTGAATAGTCAATTCGAGCATTCCCCCATGTTCGCCTTGCGAAGACCTTTGAAACGAGCTCCTTCGCGAAGTCTCACTGTTTGTACTTAGCAAATTGCGAAAAATGCAGTGGCACTGAAAAAGTGCGCTCCTGCTCTGAAGCCAAAATTTGGCTAAGTATGAGAAGTGCAGTGGCGCTAAAATTTAGCGCCCCTGCATGAAAGTGAATTTTCTAAAAAATGTAATAGCTCTAAATTTTAGCGCCATTACACTTTTTCCTGACACTTAAACTTTTTCTAGCCCTGGCGCGTTTCTTCATCTTTTTCGCATTTTTTGTCAATCGTGCCACTTTTCGTGCCTAAATTTATTGCTCGACTTGAGTTAGGTTTTCGATTTTCTCTTTTGCTTAAAGGTGTTTTAATTCGTCATTTTCATTGTTATGATTTTTGTTCTTCCTCTCTTCATGCTGGGCGAGTTTTCTTCAAACTACAAATACGTTTTTTGACATCCCTCTCCAACATTTTTCGCGTTTCATCTTTATAAGTTGTTACCCTTGCTTTCTCCTTATTCTCCAATTTTAATGGCAACTCCATTGACAACACTTTGGAAACCTCAAGTGTGGTTTTCAATTATTACATCCATTTTCTAAAATCATGTCTCGAGATCTGGAAGCTTACTTCAAATTTGGCATACGACATGAATGTTGAAATAAATTCTAACTCAGAAATAGGCTTCATTTTTTAAGCTACTGCATCAAAAGGCTAAATCCTCCAAAAATGTAAAATTTGAATTACTGGCATACACCTTCCACTATTCCAAGACTAGTCATTTTGTGCAATGGAGCTGGTGCAGCATACGCGCGCCTCCGACTTAATCATTTTTGTGCAATGGTGCGCAATTTTGGCACTTTGCCTTGGCTGATTTTATCTTAGTCTGCAATTTCGCTCTTCCATTCGGGAGCCCTTCTTGCCGCCGCATCGTTTTCCGTGCATCATCCTCCATTTCACGCTTGCTCAACATTGTTTCTCGCTTCACGCTTCCCAATGCTGCTTTTTCTGCTAACGCCTGTTGATTCACCATCCTTGCAGTTTCTCTCCAGATCTCGTCAAGTGATCCCGAAGGTGATGTCCTTTGATCTTGGTTCTTCCAAATAAAAAGTTCATCGAGGAGACCCGGGGAAAATATAAAGACTCGGCGCAACGAAAACATAGAAGCTTCTGTTCTCTAGTGTTAAAATTTACAGTTGCATCCATTATGCATTTGTAAAATATTTCTCTAACATTTTGAATGTCATTTTGTAAAATGTAATTACAGTAAGTCCAAAGATGTAATATTTTGAAAATAAATTACACTTTGACTTTGGTCAAAGTTAGGTGAGATCTCCTAAAATTGCTCACCTAACTTTCCCTGATTTTCTCAATCTCTTTCCTAGTTTTGCTCATCCCTCTTTCTATATAATGTGAGGGATTTTCATTGTAAATGATCTTTTAGCCTTTTGCAACGAAGTGCTGCCCTTTTGTAAGAAAATTTGTGAAACTTTGCGTTCATGCTTTGTGAATGAGATTCAATCAATAAAGAAAAGGATTGCAAGCCAAACTTTGCATTGGATTCGATACTTTTGTAAGTTGATCTAATTTGGTAGTGATTAGTTCGAGAAATCTGAAAGACTCTAAGTAGTTGATGTAAACTTTGTGTTACATTTGTTATTTAGATTGCATTGTATTTCGTTTATCATTGGTTGAATGATCTATAAGACTTTGTGCTTATAATCATTCATGCTCTTGCATGTTCTTGTTGAATAATCTACAAGACTTTGTGCTTGTAATTATTCATACTCTTTGATACTTTGTCGAAGGATCTACAAGACTTTGTGCTTGTAATCGTTCGTGCTATTGATACTTTTGTTGGATGATCTACAAGACTTTGTGCTTGTAATCATTCATGTTGTTCGAAGAATTGTTGCGTCTAAGAAGACTTTGTGCTTCTAACGTAGCAAACGATACGTCTACGCAGATCCAACACTGATAAAGCTACAGAACGACTTTGTACCTTCATGAGCTTTCCCTTTTTAATTTATTTGTTTGTTATTAATCACTTCTGGTATCTCTACGCTTCGCTTTGACGAGATAGAGATATTGGCATTACTGCTGGTTGTTAGTTTTAGGTTATCAAGAATTCAGAACTTCCAACACGTGAAGCATTGTAAACATCTTCTCTGAAAAAAGAGAGAAGGATGAATGTAACACACCCCCCTCCATGAATTTCGTGTACATTTGTAATTACTTGTGTGATTTACTATTGTTTCTCTTAGCAGTAAGAAGGGCGCCTCCCCTTTCCGAGAGGAGAGATTCACATCTCACATAGCTGTGGCTGAAGTCCAAGTTGTGTAATCTATCGAAAGCTGATTACATAATTTTCACCCAACAAATATCATTCCCATCTCCTTTTGTATTTGTCTAAATCTTATCAATAATTTATCATTATTCAATCCTAATTATATTTGTTGGGTATGTTTGATTCCCTACAATATGATATAGTCTTCAAGAAAACTTAATTATATTTTACACCTAAAGGGTTTTATTATGGTCACATGGCCATCAAAATTCAAATATCTATGTAATTCATTAGATAATAGAAATTAGTTGAATACTTATTAGCTTAGAGATAGGGGAACTAAGTAGCTAAGTAATTTTACAACTCTAAACTACTAAGTTATTTCATAAGCATTCATTAAAGTATAAATTAGTTATTGATAAAGGAAATGAAAAAATGGCCATGCACCCACCTTGTGTAGATTATAATGTTAGAAAACCATTGTGTAGGTTAAGAGGAGGTAGCATAGAAAATTAATGGAGCTTTTTAATGACAAGGGTATAGTGGTAGCTCACTCTGATTGTAGAAACACCATGGTATTATAGTAGGGTCCTTTATAGGAAGTAGAGTCTTTGTGCTTCATTGTTTGACAACTGTTTGGGCTAATATGTAGTTATTTTTAAGCTTTATTACTACTTTCAAAATTTTGTGTCCACTCCATAATTTTTGTGTAGCTACTTTAAAGCATAGGACATAGAAAATTAGGTCAGAGTCTTTGAGAGATCACCTCAATTAGTCCCTTAGGAATTGTATTTCCACCAAGTATAGATGGAAATCAGGGTACAGGTTGTGTGCATACCTAGGTGCTTACTATTTATGGTACATGAATAATAATGTTGGAAAACATACAAAAAACACTATGAGGGTCTTGCAACTAGGTGGTGTTTGCAAGTGATGGAAACAAATGTTGAAATAGTGATAAAAAGGGTTGTTGCAATGATAAAAATGACTTCAAACCTGATAAATGTTAGTGAGAAAAGGTTTACTTAGATAGGTGAAATGATGAAGGGAATAAAATCTTATGACTTCAAATGGAAAAACAAGTGAAATAGAATGGAAGGAAAGGAGAAAATTTATATACTTTCCATTGTGGATACATGAGGTAGGATCTTTATGCTTTAGGTTGTTAGGAAAGGGGTCTCAACCTTGCATCCTAATGCTCAAATACAATTTCTTGGCTAGATATGTCATTTTTTGCCTTAAATTATTGAAACAAGATTTAAATAGCTCAAATGGGTTATTGTGATATGAATCTCTTTGATATCTTTAATTTAAGAGAGGGCTCAATTAGGTTCCCAGATCAAAAGTTATGGCTTCTAGAAGTTAGGCTCTCACTTCAAGAATGTTAGAGCATATATGACACGTGAGGGATCTAGAAGAGGGAGCTACACATGTTGACTAAGAATATTCATCAACTTATGACATGCTATTATAATTTTCATAAATCATCTTTGAAGGGTTTAAATGAGGCTTGAATTAAAGTGCCCAAGTTGGGATGATAACTATGATGTTGTGTCATATTATTATAGGGATTCTCTTTAGATTTGGGTGTTAGAATTTTACTAGGGTATTTCAATCCCACTTTTGGGTGGTTTTAGTACATTGATGTAGGAGCATCCGAGTTCATGAGCAATCTTGTGTCACCCAAAGATATTTCAAGCTTTTTAATTCAATTTTGATTGTTTTTTTGTTGGTTTTGATTTGTTATTGGAGAATTTTGTTCAAATCAAATTTGACTAAATAAACATCATCAATTCAAAGAGTTTTATAGTTCAAATTTGATGAATATTGAAGTCTTTGAGAAGAAGATGAAAATTTTCAAAAAAATTGAAGGTTCACAAACCTCTCATCCTACCGAAAAGGCCAAGTTTCTCTCATTTTCAATGAAACCTTTGGTTTATGAACTGATCAATGTGTAGAAAGAATTTGTAGAAAATGAGTTCGTTGAAATTCAATTCCACCAAAAGAAGATTGTTTTGCAATAGTGTTAGTTTGCAAACTTATACAAACACCAAAAGGGAGTTCATGGAAGTTCAATTTCATAAAAAATTATGTGGAAGAAGTAGAAATAAAGTCTTTCATGACAGTTTCCTAGCAATCAAAATTCCTGAAGGAAAATATTTTCTTGGAGGATAATTCAATTGTGAAAATTATAGATGGTTCAACTTCCCCAACCAATGTATATAATGGCAATTCACTATTATTGTAGGTAGTTCAGGAAGAGATTGGAATTGATTGTGTGTTTTAGGATTTGGGGCATATAAATTAAATGTTGGAGGATTGAGTTCTTCCTAGAATTTGAAGTTAAATTTCAAAATTTGATATTAGTACAAATTTTAATTGAATTTGTTGAGATTGTAATTTGGGAAAACTTGATTGTAATTTGAAATAGTATTGAATGCAAATCTAAGTAATAGTTATACTATTATATTTGTGTGAGGAATTATTTGTATGGCTATGTGGTTGAATTGTTTAGAAAAATCCATAGACCACGACGCATCAATTGGTATTAGAGCATGGTTGGTCTTGCTAGGAAGGTGGTGAGAGTTGTGGAGTTGTTGAAGAGGAAGTAACAGGTGTTCTCAAGGCTTGTGAGTCTACTATAGGTGTGTGTGAGGAGTCTTGTATGTGTAGAAGAGAAGAGAGGAACATGAGGCCTGTGAAGGTGAGGTAGTCTTGAAATTTAAAATAATTTTGTGTTATAAGAATATTGAAAATATGCCCCCGAGGAGAAGAAATCCTAGATTAGAAGAAATGTTTGAGCAACTACGTGTGGAGATGAGAAAAAATTATGAAATTTAGTTGTTGGATTGAGAAGAGATCGAGGGCCACACAAATGGTGAAGAGAGTGAGGTAGATGAAAGAGATAGGAAAATGAATATTTTCTATGTTCTTATTTGTTATAAGAATATAGAAAATACGCCCCCGAGGAGAAGAAAACCTAGATTAGAAGAAATGTTTGAACAACTACGTGTGGAGATGAGAAAAAATTATGAAATTTAGTTGTTGGATTGAGAAGAGACCGAGGGCCACGCAAATGGTGAAGGGAGTGAGGTAGATGAAAGAGATAGGCAAATGAACAGCTAGAGAAGAAATATTTTTGAGAGCCTTTGCTAGAATAACAAAAAATAATTGAATGGATGTGCCTAAATTATTTGGAAAATAAAATCCAAATGAGTTCATTGATTAGAGGGGATAGTTAGAAGAATACTTTGATTTGGAGGAGATTAGAGATCCGTAGAGGGTAAAGTTCATGTTGCACTATGGTGGAAGGAATTATAGAGAGAGAGGGTGGTGAATGGTAATCCAAGAATAACCAAATAGAGTCAGATGGTGGCTAGATTAAAAGCCAAGTTCAACCCTAGAGATTACCAAATGAAGTTATTTTAGAATTTGCAAAATCTATAATAAAATGATATGAGTGTGAATGAATATACTAAGGAATTCTACAAGAGTGATTCGATTGGGACAACATTAAATGTATAGAGAAAAGATGGATAGGTATATAAATGGGTTGAGATTCAATATTCAAGATGAGATGATCATGTTGAATATCACCTTAGTGGAAGAAGCATACTAATATGTATCAAAGGCAAAGGAGAATGAGAAGACAATAAAATAATTCCATAAGTAAAGGGATATTTGCAACCAAGAAAGGGCAAGGAAGAAAAATCAAAGGAAAGAAAGTTTATGAGGAAGAAACCAAACCTAAGTGGAGTAGAGAGGTAGCGCAAAACACAAAAGGAAATGAGTATTTAGTAGGACATGGTAGCAACAATAGGGTGTTATTTGGTAAGTGTTTCTAATGTAGATAAATTGGTCATAGGGCTTATGAATGTCCATATATACAAGAGGGAAGCAATACGATTATAGAAAGAAACCACTTGGAACAAGAGAGAAGCAATAAGAGTACAAAAAGAAACCACTGGCACAAGAGGATGAAGAGAGTGTAGCATCATTGAAAAGTGAGGAACTAGAAGAAGGTGAACCTTTGATGTTGAGGAGAGTGCTAGAGAAACCATAGGGAGTTGAGGATGGACCATCCTAGAGAAGGTGTCTCTTTTGAACTATGTGTAGGTATGGAGGTAAGTGTTTAAGGTTAATATAGTAGTAGTATAGATGACTTAGTTTTAGAGGAGATGGTAGAGAAACTAGGTTTAAAAAAGTGTAAACATCACAGTCCCTATAACATTTCTTGGTTACAAAGGGAACATGATTTGACTATGAATGACTATGTTTTGTTAGTTTTTATATTGGGTCTTATAGGGATAAAGTGTTGTGCGATGTGATGTCCATGAATGATTGTCATGTTTCGTTGGAAAGGCCATGATAATTTGACAAAGAGGCCATATATGATGGTAGAAAGAATGTGTACAACATCAAGAAAGATGGGCAAAAGTATATTTTGAAGTCTCTGAGAGAGAAGGAGAAACAAATTATAAAGGACAACAATCTTATTGTTTGTTATAATTTAGGGAAAAAAAATTATAAAGGAGAAGGAGAAGGTTGAGTACAACACCATGAAAGTTCCTAAGCAGCATACTAAAAATGGAAAGTGTGGACAATATATTGGTTTTATGTAAAAATAATATAAGGACAAGGACAACTATAAAAAAAAAATGAAGTGGTCAAAGAGATGGAGGTTTGGGAAGGATACATCCAATACTACAGTTGGAAAGTTAAAAATTTTCTCAAGCAAGACTTGATGCAATCCTATAGAATAGGTCCAACAAGATTAATTGGTGAGTTGCAAGTGGAGAGGAAGGGTGGAAAGGAAGAAGTGGAAAATATTATATCAACAAGGAGTAGAGGTGGATCAAGAATAAACATGGGATTACCATCCCATGCACCTTCAAATGTTCCTAGGTTTTCCAAAATCATGTAACATTTCACTTACTCGACATGTCTGATGTAGGAGCATCAAGGTTCACAAGCAATCCTGTCACCCAAAAAAATTCAGATTTTTGCTTTTAGTTTTGATTGTATTTTTTGTTGGTTTTGATTTGTCATTATCAAATTTGGCTAAGGCATAATCAAATTAGAGAGTTTTCTAGTTCAAATTTGATGTATATTGAAGTCTTTGAGAAGAAGAGGAACATTTCAGAAAATTTGGAGGTTTGCGAACCTCTCATCCTATCAAAAAGGCTAAGTTTCTTTCATTTTTAGTGAAACCTTTGGTTCATGAACCAAGCAATGTGCCAAAATACTTTGTCTCATCAATAGTGTTAATTTACAAACTAGGAAGAATCATTGATATATTTGGAAGTTTATGAAATCACAAAATTGTTGAAGAAGAAGAATATATGAAGCTTAAGTTTGATAGTTTGAAAGTTTGACAAATTGTCAAAACGTAAATAAGACATGTTGATTTTCGAAAAGGTTCTTCAGTTCTTAAGTTCATCAAAATGTTGATTCACTAAAACATAAAGGAGAAAAGTTTTATCTTTAATGAAATCATCAGTTTGTAAGTCTTTAATTTTGTTAAAAGTTGAAATCATCAAAAAATAAATCAATGAGGCAAAAGAAAGAATAGTTCATGGAAAATGAGTTCCCCAAAATTCAATTCCATCAAAAGAAGATTATTTTGGTGATAGTGTTAGTTCATGAACTTGTATGGGCATTGAAAGGAGTTGGTGGAAGTTCAATTTCATTGAAAATGATGTGAATGAAGTATTGCACAACAAATGCCCATGGATTTGAATTCTTGAAGGTGAAACATTTCTTGGAGGATAATTTAGTTGTGACAGTTACATACAATTCAACTTCCCCAACCAACATATATAATGGTGATTCAC
The DNA here is from genome assembly GCA_007258455.2 of Sequoia sempervirens. Lineage (NCBI taxonomy): Eukaryota > Viridiplantae > Streptophyta > Pinopsida > Cupressales > Cupressaceae > Sequoia > Sequoia sempervirens. The sequence goes on along the minus strand of VDFB02061798.1, from coordinate 1,130 downwards.
TATTTTTGTAGGCAGTTTGGGAAGAGTTTGGAATTGATTGTGTGTTATGGGATTTGAAGCATAGAAATTAAATGTTGGAGGATAGAATTCTTCTTGAGAATTCAAAGTTAAATTTTGAAATTTTATGTTTGTACAATTTTCATTGAACTTGTTGAGACTATGATTTGGGAAAATTTGATTGTAACTTGAAATATTATTGAATTGCAAATATGAGTAATAGTTATAATATTATATTTATGTGTGAAATTATTTTTGTGGCTACGTGGTTGAGTTTTCAGTAAAATCCCTCGATCACGATTGCATCACTCATAGTATTTTATTCCCATATAGTGGTTGCATGTATTAGCTTATCTATTATTGGGTTCTTAGGGTGGATTTTCGTAGTGTATTTTGTAGGTATTGTTATCCTATTAGTATTACTCCATATATAAGTATTAGTAATGTCTCATGTGATGACTCCTTTCTTGGATTGTATTGTAACCAATATTATTTTTTTATTAATATATTGGTTCAAAGTTTGGATGCTATGTATTTTCCAAAATGGTTTTCTTAAGATGTGCCATTAAGTCATGATAAATAATTTATTATGTTGATTTTTCATAAAAAGCTCAGATTTTATATCCATCTCTCCTCTTATGTTAGTGTAGGAAGAATTTCCACACCTTAGCTTTCTTTCATTTGACATTAGTCTAATCAACTTTGGTCCTAGGTGAAGAATAAAGCTTTTTGTAATAATATTGACTTGGATGGGATAGTACACAAAGATATTTATTTTAGGAAAGATAGTGAGCACATCCAAATTAGCGGTGGAAAAAAATAGTGGCACTAACTTTGAGCTATGGAAGCTCAAAATGGAGGATTTTCTCATAGATCAATATGTGGATTGTAGTATCTAGATCCTAACCAATTGTAATTTCATCAAATGATTAGGCAATGTTAGATAGAAAAATGAGAAGCCTCATTAGACTTTGCTTAGCAACTTTTATGTTATTTAATGTTTGTGAAGAATCTATCACAAAATTACTTTAGGAAAAGTTGGAGAACTTGCACTTGCAAACACATGTAATCAACAATATCATTTTATAGTTAGGGACTATTTAAATTTGATTAATTATCCAAATCTCTTTCTC
>VDFB02061796.1:0-29416 GCA_007258455.2 Sequoia sempervirens | reverse complement strand
GAACTATCTAGTTTGTGGATGTCATTTGTTGACCTCCTCCCCAGGAAAAATGCTGGTATGTATTTTGTTGATAGGATGGCTTGCTTCCACTGTAGGTTTGAGTGCATGACTTTGGAGACATCGCCTACTGTCGTTTGATGATAACTAGCTCATTAGCAAGAGTCCACATGAGACTCTTCATGTCACTAATATTCGCCATGACTGAGTTTGAGCCCGATGTGATAATTTGTGTGGAAGGATACACATACATGGATTGTGGTGTGCGTAACATTGATTGCATAGTGGAAGTTCTTGGAGAAGCTTCTTCTCAAGATTTTCCAAAGAGTTCTACAAACATATGCATAGGGGGTCATGGTGAGAGCTTCCTAGCATCGGTCATACTATTTTTCATGTGTATCACCACCTCATATGCGTCGGGCAAGATATCTCCTCCCATGGAAGTTTTCATAATTTTGATGTTTGAATTGATAACCTTCAGATATAATATGAATACCATCGCAGCTAGAGGCCGAGTAGTCACAAGAATCCTCTTCCAAGTTTTATTGAAACTTGTTTTGAAATCACTCATGGCCTCTTGCGGGGTCCTTTTGATCATGATCAATTGATGCAATAGTGAGGAGAAATCTCCCATTTCTGAAAAGCATTTGAACAACTTTTCTCATAGTTGGTCCCAGGAGATAATAGAGCCCAAAGTCAAAGATCAATACCAATCTTAGGCTTTTCCTTTGAAAGAGGCGGCTAACAGCCTCAGAGTGATATTTTCCTTTGCTATATCTTGAAGGTGTTTAGAAGGGGTTTTGAAGTCTTCTCCAGAGAATTTTGGGATAGCCTTGAGGGAATTAGCGGGTATGGTAGGCCATACATCTAAGGGTGTGGGTGGTTGTAGCAGACTGCCACTATCCCATGTTACAAAATTTCTAGGAGTAGGAGGAGGTACATGAGCCATTGAGAAAAGATTCTTATTAATCAAGTATATAGGTATTCTAATTTGGAAATTTAAGCCTCCAGGTGGAGTAGATAAGGCTTTAGATACTAGGCTCTTAATTCTCACTCTATTGCTCCTTATAGGTGATATGAAGCCTATAAGTCTTCTCCTCCTAGGGGTCAAGGCTGGTAATTGAGAAGGAAATGTAAACATATAAAATATAAAAGGTGATGTACCAAAGCTTTTACAACATTTTAGACCAAAATCATTCCTATGAGTGATATAAATAGACACAGAATGCGACAACCCTTCATTATTGGAAAGAGAACGAACAACAAAGGCTAACTTCAAGCATAGTGTAGACTTTCAAATCTTTCCATAGGTAGTGTTCATTAAGGTTCGATCAAATATAAAATTTCTTATGAGTAACAACAATATCTCAGAAATCACATGAACTCTTCCTCCTAATATAACATAGCACAACAAAATAATAGCTTTTAGAAAAATAGAGAATTCCAATGACATATTCCAGTTTTCCTAAGCTACTACTCTACTGGACGAACATACAACATAGAAATATACTACTTAAACTATTCAAATTTAGCTTGCAAGACACAATTTTTCATTCAAAACAATAATATAAAGAAAGAAAAATTGAAAAATGTCATACATGCATAGTATCAACAATTTATCCTCAATAGTTTATGCTTTTAAATATCAAAGGAACTTTGAAATAGAGGTCAAATGCCAATCCAATAATATTTTAAACCTTAATAGATATAACATGCAAAAGAAAAGTAGTTTTACAACTTGCTTCTAAAAATAATTCTAAAAACCCTAAGAAAACTAAAGAAAATTTTCTTCACAAAGAAACTGTAACTTGGAATTCAACACCTCATTGTGTTGTTTCCTTCCGTATATAACCACCAAAAGAAGAAAATATTTCCTCAGCACAGAAGTAATTTTTTCCAGATGTTGATACTTGGTAACTTTGAATTTGATCATAGATCCTTGGTTAGGCCACAATGATCTTTGATCATTAATTCCTAATAGTTGCATTAATATCCTTTAGATATTTAGCAAAGATAGAGGCCCATAAATGATGAAAAACTAAAAAATGACCTAGCAAAAGGATTCTGTTGACCAATCACATCACCCTAAGGCACCAACTCAAAACTTCCATCCCAAACAGCAAGAAAAGAAAAGCCAGCAAGCTCTGATAGACTCCCAAAAGATATCATCTCATAAGGGGAACAATCCCCATGCAATGAAGAGATGACACATCACATAGATGGAGATCTTATGTTTTCTGAAAAATATTTTGGAGAAAACTTCTACCAAGCTGATGTGTGTCCTGAGCCCTCCTTGGAAAGGAAAACAATAAAAGAAAGCCATGTAGCCACCATGTGGTGCATTTCCTATCTTTCTGACTGGCTTTGCATAAACCCAAACATCTCCAAAGCCAAAAAACAAAAGAAACCAAAGACAAAAAGACTAAGATGAAAAAAAATGTTCCACACAACCTAATAGCGGGCTTCATTGCTTGCAAGTTGAAAAATGATCTATCATCCAAATATCAAAAAGAAAATGAGCTATTATTGCAATATCTAGAAAAAGGACAGAAATGAAGAAATCAACTCTTTAGGCTATCCAAATAACTCTACTAGGGCTATAGATGTCTGACTGGTAGTAGAGCTATATTTAGGGGGAATTATTGAGATAACCTTGTCAGGGCTATGGACTCTTGAATGGCAGCAAGGCTCTATCCCTGGTTGGCTTAAGAGGAATTGTCAAATTATGTAGGTTAATGCAAATAATTGCTATTTCTAATTTTACTATGGTGAAAATAACCAATTGCACAAACGTGAGCTCAGTAATACTTAATATTGTATGCTAGCTAAAGTGAAATTTGAATGTCAGAATAAGGATCCAATGATTTATAATTAGAAGACTAAAAAAAGTTGGTACATTAATGTTAGATCTAGAATTTACTTTCTAGTATTTTGTTTAGTTTTATTGGTTACTAATTGTTGTGTGGTCTCACAACATGCCCCATTTTACCCTTTGGAAAAATGTGGACCCCATTTTTTCTTGCTCCCTGGGTATGTGCAGGATCATGATGGGCCAAAAGGTGGCAATATGATGGGTCTGTGGCTGATTATTTTTTTATCCAATATTGATGAAACAAAAAGGGTTTTTAAAGGAGATTCTTAGATTTCCACTGATATAGATTATACTTTACTTTGAATTTAATAAGTAATTATTATTCATTTTCTATTCAAATTATGACTAAAGTCCTGATTGATAGGTTGATTGAAAAAAATCTATAGCTTTCAAATGGTATCATATTTTCTGAATCCAAAACATGTGTCACATTCTATGCTTTGCATGCTATAGGATTAAAAAAATTGAATTTCATGAAGTTTTGACCAAGTTAAAGGTCATTACATATGAGTTTTATATATTTTTAAAAGTTGTAATAAAAAATTCATAATTAATTATTTACTGGAAAAAATTACAAAAAAAATATGCACGATCGGGACATGAGTCCTCTACTTATATCTAAAATCTTATAAAAACATATTATCATTTTATTGCGGTTAGGGTGGTTAGACAGACACCTACTTCTTATTTTTTCCCTAAAATTTAAGTACCACTGCATTGAAATTTCAAAGTTTCACTAAATATATTTTTAAAAAAAAATTAACCTAGTAGTTTAGAAACTACATTCAATTTTCTATAGATTCTATTCTTACATATTTTTGAAATAATATAGATAACTTATTCAAATTTTTACGTCAAGTTGCCTAACTCTGATTTTTCTAATTTTTTTGCCACTTAAGGGCCTATTTTTTCCATGATGATCTTGCACATACCCCCTTTTCACTTTCATTTTCTTTGGTTTCATTCAACGGCTTGGTCAGTTGTTGGTCCCATTTTTAATTTTACTCAGTCCTTGTATTCTTATTTCTTCCCGTGACTCAATCTTTTAGTCTTGTCATGAAGTTTAAAATATTACCAGAAACTGGAACCCTAGAGTTGTGTGGTTGCATCAAATGGAATTGTATCTCCAGTTGGTCCTAGCTCCACCTGGTAGGTCATCCAGTGAAAGTGTCAAATCTTGGTGATATCTTTTCTTCCCTGTATTGGAGACCAGTAGTTTTATTTCATTCCTTTTATTTAGAAATCGAAGAGTTTGTTTTGAAATGTTTTAATCTCTCTTGAAATCTATTTTCAGTCTTTCCTTTTGTTTTGGTTTTCTTTGAATCTTGGAGGTAAGTGCCTCAGATCTCGGTATTTCTCCTAAACGTTGATATCGGAGGTTCTAATCCCGGTGATCACAAATTGATCATGTATCTTTAATGGCTTATTCCTTGCAAAAGATCAGAGTGACACAAGATTTCCATGTATGATCATCGTGTCATCTTTCTCCTCTAGTAGCGAGCGCACACATAAATCTAGGAATTCATAATTTGAACACTAATTTGTAATGATTACACCTTTATTCGAGGAATTAATGAATTATAATAGGTAATTAATAAAGGTGGAAAACTACTCCCATGTACTAGGCACCACCTTAAGCATTTAGTTGCTTTTGTAACACTCCATTTTGCAGATCATGCTACAAATTTGCAAAGGACATTGAAAGAATGAAATAATATTGGCATGCAAGGAGAGGTATGTTTCAAGAAACTAAGAACACAACTACCAAAGGTTTTGAAGTTCCATTTTGTAAATATTGTCTAGATCAAGCAGAACTAGGTATGTTTCGAATAGCTAATTTTTTGTTAATTATTTTCATACATGAAAATCTCAAAAGATGGTATTTACCTTTAGAAATTGAAATGTTGTTTATTCTTTGATTTGAATTTAGCCGAAAGGTGAATTGAAAGTTTTATAAATTTTAAGAAATTTGGTTAAATTGAACCCTAACTCGCACACAAGACACACATTTGAAAAATGCAGAACACACCAGCGAAAATGAGTACTTTTGATGCAAGGGAAGAAGATGAATTTAAATATTGTAGTTTGCAAGCCATACTGATCAATGTGGTAGTTACAGATCTACTCATATGGGGTGAACTTTTGATGTTGAAATTTTCACTCGGGTATGACAAGAAAATGTTTCTCAGTGTGCTAGAAATGTTATAGCAAATGGGTTATTTCAGCATGAGGGTTTTTGCCAGCAATGGAGGCCCCAAAATTGGCTATGTAATGCATGGATTATTATAATCTAAATAAAAGAGTTGTTGAAAAAGAGGGGAGAATCTATGTAAACCTCTCACAAGAAGGGAATTACATATACACATTTGGGCTTCCTTTTTTCACCCATATTTATAATGTTGATATGAAGGGTAAGGCCAAAACATATTAGAATGTTGAAGCTCACAATAGAGAAATTATGAGTACCCAATGGTGCCAAGAGCCGATTACACCATAGAACAAACTAATTCAAACGTCTATGTTCAACCAAGAAATTCAAGATATTATAACTCTGCTGACCAGGACAACTAGTTTACAAGATGCTAGTAAATTTGAATCCTAGATGTTTGTAATAATATCTAGGCTGATGGAAAATCCCATGAAAATGCATTGGGGAAAGCTTATTAGTGATAGATTATATGAATAGATAATGAAATTCCCTAAAACCAGATGTTTCTATATGTCTTCATATGTGATTTATTCTTGCACCATGAGGGAGAGAAAACAAGGGTTGAAAAAGATTGGTACTTTGGGTAGGGAAATTGGAAATAGTTTGATATATGCTCATTTACCCCGAATCACTATCCACAGATACAAAGAGAATTATAGGAGAGTTAATTATTTGTTCTCCATGAAACTGGTTAGAACGATGGAAGGTGATAAAGCCAAAATATTGTCCTTGGAGGCACACAATGGCATTAGACCAATGGGAGGCTGGTATATTTAGTTGCCCACTTACTCCTACATTAGGATAGAAGGGTTTTGATGGACAACCTCTCCTGCTACCCTGGTATCCAAGAGAAAAAAATTGTTTTATTACAATTGGTGAGATAGTTAAAACCATCTTAGGCTTTTTATAGCAATGCTCACAAGAAGGCCTCTTTTAGATTTCCTATTGTGGTAGGGAATTATAAGTGCAATGCAATCAGGGTGTCTGACTTGTGTGAAGACAAAATAAGGACATATAATTTTGAGTATTTTCCACTTCAAAGAATGTATTATGATATTGAAGGAAATATTTCCAAGGCCATAGTTGGTTACCTGTGCATGCCCCACACCAAGAAAATTATTCTAGCTTAATTGTGAAGATGAGCATAGAGTAAGAAGAAGAAACTATCAAAGATTGTCTTTAAAGTCTACTCAGATTCTTATGCTCCATGAAAATCTAGTTCAGTTGGAAGAGGATGATGGACAACTATTGAATAAAGCCTATAACGAAGATAGAGTGTATGTTGAACCCATCCTAGACCTAGATTATGAAGGTGAAGAAATGAAATCAATTGATGAGTTCTCTAGACTAGTTCTATTATACACTCAACACTAGATAATTGATTTTTGTAAATATTTAAGAGAAAGAGGAATTGAACCCACATTCTCAAAGGACAGAAAAAAAAAAAACAAAGAAATGGAACTACATTTGAGAGTGGAGAACTTGCTAGGAAGAAAAGGAAAACTAGTAAGCTGTCTCTTGGTATAAGGATTGAAGAAAGAACCCCTAAAGCTTCAAAACAAGAAGTTCCAATAAATCCATTTGATAAATAGAAAGATGTAGAATCAAGAAAAGATAATTCAAAAGCAATACCTAAAGGTGCATCTTCCTCTATAGCAAAACCAAAAGTTAAACCGGTTATTGAAGAAGAAGCAATAGTAATAGAAAATGTTGGCACACATATGAGGTCTACATCTCAAAGGGCTGCAACATTATTTATTTCTCCTCCTTTTGTTAACATGGCTAGTATGAAACAAGCATTGGGAGGAACTCCTATGGTTTTGGAAGAAATTTCTTAGGAAGATGAATCCAAAATTCAAGTACAATTGGATAAATGGGGTGCCATGTTGGAGAAGGAAAAATAAAATAAATGTACAAAGATAAACCCATGATGGAAGAGATACCAGATACAAGGTCCACTCCTATAAATATTCAAGAAGAATAATTTATACAAGGAATGCTTGCTTCAGAAGTGGGGAACCCTAATATCCTTGAGATGGAAATAGGGAAATTGCAGAGTAGGATCCTATTGATGAAATGATTATTGAAGACACTTTTGATTCCTATCCTTCACTTGGGAATGTTCCAAATGATAATGAACAAGCGCAAGTCTTTGTAGAATAAGAAAAGGACCGAGTAAAAGTTGAGATTGAGAAAGGAGAAGCTACACAGGTTTTAGGTGATGAAGTTTCAAATGAGGAAAACCTTGGTGTCATAGAGAATAAAGAAAGTAACATCTAGGAAATTGAGGTTGAACATCTAGATAGACATGAAAATGTAAGTCTTTGAACAAAGGAGACAGTGACAAATATTAGTAATCCTGAATCTATGCCATAAATTGTTGAGGAAATTCCTATTTTATAGGACATGACAGATAAGATTGAAGAAGAAATGAGGTTCCTGAATGAAGTAGAAACTATGAACAAAGTAATGTTGTAGAGGTAAAGCGTGATGAAGATGCACCTTATTGGTTGATCAAGGAATTAGCTTCCCCAATGGAAGTAGATGTATTGCCTCTGGATCTTAATGGTTTCATATAGCAAGTAGATAGTTCTAAGCCTAGGTGTAGAGCTAGAGCAAAATATGTCATACAAAGAAATGCAGATGGTGACAGAACCATCCATATAGCTACTCCAATAGCTGACAAAAATAGACATAAAATAATTCCTAAGGAGTATAAGATAACAAGTATTAATCTTGGACACTCCTCTTGGAGGCAAGAGTTGAAAGAAATAAAGGTGAACTGGGATGCCACTGTTCCCAAAGTACAAAAGTATATAAAAGGAAGAAAAGAGAATTGAAAGAATAGGTTGCTTCCTTGGAAAATTTTATAAAATCCCTAACCCTATATGTTCAAGCACGGACTAAATTGCCCCAACATCTAGTACTAATGTCACAAGAATAGGTGGATGTAATTAATACAACAACTCACCACAAAATGAATGTATTTGAAGAATGGATTGAGTACTGGGTGAGATAGAGAGAATAATTCATTACAGATGCAATAGGGAAGTATAAGGAAGCATATCATAGGTCTAAAAGATCTAAAAGATTTGAAAGTGAATGCAGGTTTTGGCAGGAACAAGTTAATGATGAAAGGAAAAATATTGAAATTCTTATACAAATGGATGTTCAAGAATTAATACAAGGAAATATAATTTCATAGGAAGAAGTTCCATTGCCTAAAAAATGGAAAAAATAGTTGAAATGGGAAGGTGACTTAATGATGCAATGCATTGAAGGATTTGAAAAAGTAACCATGGAATGTAGAAAATTGCTTGATAAAGATCAAGACTCTATTGAATGTTAGCACGTCAAGGTTGTGATCCCCAAATGCTAGGACAGGATGGTAAAGAAGCTAAAGCCTTCAAAGAATGGATTGAGAGAATAAACAAAGACCTTGTTCAACTATTAACTTAGGACGTCATTGACGAGATTATACAGTGTAGGAACACTATAGCTAGATATGAGACAGACAAAGTGCAGAGGAATAATATTGTACTCTAGGTATCTGAAGAATACACTAGGCTCAAAATCACTTGGAAGGTAGTGCAAGGGATTTCAAAAGGACATATGAATCAAACCTTGAGTTTTTTTAAGAATATCAATTAAAGAAAGGTGAAGAAAAGATTTCAGAGTTTGAGCCCTGAATGATGAACAAAAGAACTAGACACCAAATACTGGAGGTGTTACAAAGATATTTGTTTAAGTTTTGAGTTATGCAAGTTGTTCCTAGTCCCAGTAGATGTTCCTTGTTCAGTATTTTGAAGAATGTTGATAACCTCGATTTATGTGAAGTATTGCAACCTACAGTAAGAAGTGAAAAGTGTTGCTACTAACGAAGTCAAAGCTTTGACTTCATCTAGAATATTCTGATGAAATTTGGCATATGCCACATGCTACATTTTGATTTTTTATTTTTGATTCTCTAGGTAGACATTAAGTTTGAACTCTGTGGGCCTTGTTCCTATAAAAGGTTGTTTACTACTTTATTTTCATTTTAATTTCAGAATTTGTGGATGTCAGAAGAGCCAAAACTTCTTTAAGTTTTATTTTTTTCCTTTTTTTTTGAATCATTTTAGTGTAAAACTTTGTATGCACGTAGTAATATTAGATCCAATTTGATAGCTACCTATCTCATTAATCTTTTGTATCTGGTTTTGTTAGTTCATCCAAACAAGACTATGTGTTGCAATGTTTAAGGGTGCATGCAGAAGCTACTCCATGTACAAAATAAAACCCCTCTTTTTAAAAGCTCGCACCATTTTATATGTAGCTATGAGGCAATTTGGTGAAGTGTAAAGTAGTTTTCTCTATTTTAGTTAATTCTTTGGAGCATGCATGGAGAATAACCAGGAGAAAATTTTAATTTTCAATATTTTTTATGCTTTATTTTAGAATAGATGTTTAAATTTCTTGAGATGTTCCAAAAAAAAGAGTGAATCGATGGAAAATTTATTGAAAATCTTTCATTTTCTATTAAATTGTTGAATGCTTAATGCTAAATCTACTTAAGTGATAGCAAAGAAATTTTTTATGTTCATGAAATATTATTTTAAATCTTTTGATTTCATGATTTTATTTTTACGAATGAATTGGAAATGTTGTGTAAACTGCTTATGATTCTTAACAAAATCAAAGATAACCATATTCCCTTTGAGATTAATAGAAATATCACATTATACCCGAGAGTGAACCTAGTACAATCAAGACCTGATTACTAGATACTTGGGATTGAACTGAGTCAATCTTTTCCTGTTAAAGTAGATTCCCCTTTTAGATTGTCTTTGTTCCATATCTTTCAAGAAGGATAGTCTGTTTGTGGTTTATCTATGAATAATTTATTGGCCCTATTGTTGTGAGTAAAATCATCGTCAACACTATTTTCCATACGAAAGTATATAAAGGAGTGTCCCTGGAGTCAGTTTATTTTCCAATAGCCTATTCTTTGTATGTGTTTTAATAAAATGATGATTTCTTAAAAAAAAATTCCAATGTATATCTTGTATAATGTGTAAACTCCATACTTGTATGATTCTAGTTTTATTTATTTTATATTTTGTTTATAATTATTAGAATTCTAAGATCTAATTTCTATCATTTCCTCATAGACATTGGGAGCTAAATTAGTATATGTTTGTTTGATGATTCAATATTTCTTTGTATCTAAATAAATTCATTTGAACATTAAGGATTATCATGAGATATTTCAAAAAAAGAATTTATAAGAAATATTTCTTGGAATATCTAGATCTAGATCACTAAAAATAATAGTTATTAATTTAAAATTTACATCTAGATAACTTGCATGCTTGCTTGTTGTCTACCAACAATTACCTAAGGTGAAAAAGTCATTCATTCAATGGGGTTAATTGGAAAAAGTCTGAACCTTCACAATTGAATAATCTCCTTAAGGTATTTCTAAATATCACAAGTCCTTACATGTTTGTAAGGAGAAAGTATAGATGTGAAGAATATCCCAAAATTCTATACTTGGCCTAGATCAATACCCTCTGCTAGTGATCAAATCAATGTGGTGTGAGATTGAACCTATCATAAAATTGACTAAAAAAAATCAAACTCTATTAGGAGTTCAAGAATTATCTACACCCCAACATGATTAATTTGTTATACTACAATGAATCAATTTTATGAATAGTTGACAATTATAATACATCTCTGTTTCAAGACCTTAATACACCTCAAGACTTACATTTTATTTTGAATACTCACTTAGTACAATTATTTGTTCTTAATTAGTATTTAATTGATCTAAATCAATTTATTCTTGTTTATGTGTATTCATTTAATTAACCTATATTAACATAGGAAGAAAGTAAGTTTCCCTTTATAGAAATAGGGGATACTATTAAATACAATGAAATATGAAATTGGACCTGAATAAATCATTAGTATTTTTTTAAAATTGAAGGAATATATGATGTATTCATGTCTTCCTTGCAACCATTATAATCATATTTCAAACCTTTTCATGTTCTCTAAATTATAACATCGTACTAGGCTCCATGATTACAATTTTTAAATTTAAAAATGAGATTTGACAAAAATTAAGCATATCTGATGTGAATTGATTTGGATTAATTTCTCTTCTACATGTCATGATCAATCTATTAGATTCATAGTTTTATTTTCAGTGTTCATTTATTACAATTAAATATTCTTAATTAATATTAATAAATTTAAATTAATTTATTTTTAATTTTTTTCATTCATTTAATTAATCTAGATTAACATAGGAAAGGAGTAAGTTTCCTTTTATAGAAATAGAGGATACTGTTAAACACAATGAAAGATGAAATCAAAAAAAATAAAAAATTAGTAATTGTTTTTTAATTGAATGTATATATGCTATATTGATGTCTTTGTTGTAACTCGTAATAAAATTAGATTTCAAACTTTTTCTTATATTTTTTTTATTGGGTAAGGGTAGCTAAGCTACAAATATTATATTAAAAGGAAAATTTATATACCTTTACAACTACAACAATCACAAGTAACCACTTAGATCATGATTTTAACAATTTGAAAATTTAGCTACATTTTTGGTGTGGGAAAGAAGAAGCATGTTGAAAGTTCCTTCATTTTTCTTCATTCTCCTTTTCACAACTATCCAATCTCCTACTTCATTCCCATTATTTATGGCAACTTCTTTTTCCTCTGGGGAATTTCTTTCCTCCTCAAGAGACAAATGATTTCTTAATTTTCTATTTGGATTTCTAATTTTTCATTTTGTTTAACCTATTTGATGAGGCCTTATCACCTCCCCCCTTAAAAGAGGTGAGCCACCTACATTTCTAGGATATAAGGTAGACAGTGGGTCCCTTGGAAACCCAATCCCATCTAAAACTATTTGGACGGCATTGCCTTTAACTTCTTGGCAAGTGTTGGAGTCATCTTTTTCGACCGAGTAGTGATGTACAACTATATCTCTCCAGCATGTGACCTAATTCTCATTTTTTTGTTTGAAGCAAGTGGCTACAACATGAGAAGCCTTGAAGCATTTGTGACAATGGAAAGGTAAATACTCATAATCCACCATTTTTGTCCAACACTCATCAACGGTTTTAAGAGTTAAATCCATTGGAAACTCTTTTGTGATATAAATCTCTACTAAGATGTGAGCATGTGTACTATGTAGGTAATTTGTTGAAACCTCATCAACATCTAGAAACTTCCCCAATGAGTCACTTATAGCTTTGAAACAAGAATCAAACCAAAATATAAGCAGAAGATTCAATAATCTTACTCAAATTGGAATGGCTATAAACAATTCAGAGGCAAGGTTGAATGCATGATACCATGGTTTCAACAGAAGAAAATGTTCCTCACAATTCCATTGGCAGTCACATAGAACTTTGTGATGATTCAGAGCATTGTCAAAAACCACTACAAAGAAACCTTGTACACATGGATAAATCTAGAGACCACCCTCCAAAATTGGTTTTCGTGTCTCTAAGATGCATTTGTGAAGTTTGGAGAGGCTTGGCCAAAAATTGTAAACCTACCAATCAAACCCTTCTCAAAGGAAAAGGCTTCATTTTTTGTAGCCTCATGCATTATTTTCTCTCCAAAAACTATAGTAGGGAACGCATCAAAGCAGTGGAGGGGAGGAGCAACACGATGGGGGCTAGTATTAGTCGTTGCTTGCTAGAAACTCCCTCCCATAGACTGAATAGATGAGGTATCAACAAACCTTGATTCAGGTCAAACACCCATTAAACTGTTTGTAGAATACCCTAACCATAGAAGATAGACTAAGTGATGACAACATGATAAGAACTCTTTTTTATTATTTTTTCTTTTATTTTACTATTTAAAAATGTAATTATTATTTTTTTCAAACTTTTTCACATTCTCCAAAAGTATAAAAAATGGATTTACCATAGCACTAAAAGCTTTAAGGCTCGATGATTACAATTTTTAAAATTAAAAAATGAACTTTTGACAAAGTAAAGCATATCGCATGTGAATTGGTTTGGATTAATTTATCTTGTGGAGATAACGATGAGTCTATTAAATTCAAGCTCAAATTCATATTCCTATGGGTAGGAAGGCAAAGCTTACAACTAAAATCACCGACTGAACTAATTGAAATGAATACGAAGTCCCGCAATGACCGGCAGGTATTGTCTGTAGAGTCCAGTCTAGATATAACTACAAAGTTGAATAGCAAGTAAACACGACAGATCACATTAAAAAACAAAGAACGGAGTAATTTAATTCAACACATTAGAAATCCCCACAATGAGCGACTCCTATTCTAAACAGAAATTCCACGCGGCCGGGTCATATTCAATGGCGAGTATTCCAGCGTGTCGGAACCCGCTGAAGGAAATGTGTATCGTACACGACACGGCGAGGAAATGTATGTCACCCGAGGCGGCTGCTGAACAATTTCCGTTTGATACGGCAGAGAGCTATATAAGGACCCCAATCCCACCAACATAAGCATATAATTCATTCCAAACCATGGAGAATAGAGGAATTAGAGCGGCCTCAATTGCCTTTGTCCTTGCTCTGCTCTGGAGCGGAGGATCTGCGGGAAGCATAAGCGTATACTGGGGCCAAAATGGCAACGAAGCCTCTCTTGCCGACACCTGCTCAAGCGGCAACTTTGCATTTGTGATGCTCTCGTTTCTGACCACGTTTGGCAACGGACAGACACCGGTTCTCAACCTGGCAGGCCACTGTGATCCCGCCTCGGGAACGTGCAAATCGCTCAGTACCGATATTACCTCCTGCCAGTCCAGCGGCGTAAAGGTGTTTCTCTCCTTGGGTGGCGCATCGGGAACCTATTCGATTGTCTCCGCAGATGACGCGCAAAACGTGGCCACCTATCTGTGGAACAACTATCTAGGAGGACAGTCGGACTCCAGGCCTCTCGGAGACGCCGTTCTAGACGGCATTGACTTCGATATCGAAGCCACGACGGAGCACTGGGACGATCTGGCCAAGGCCGTGTCCGCTCTGAGCACCTCCTCGAAGAAGGTCTATCTCAGCGCCGCGCCGCAGTGCCCCTATCCCGACGCCTCGCTCGGAACGGCCCTGCAGACGGGTCTGTTCGACTACGTTTGGATCCAATTTTACAACAACGCCCCTTGCCAGTATGCTGATGGGGATGCTTCTAATCTGGTGAATTCGTGGAACCAGTGGACCACGTCTGTTAGCACCGTTCAAGCACAGGGCTTCTTCTTGGGCCTTCCCGCTTCCTCTGCAGCTGCTGGCAGTGGCTTCATTCCTGCGGATACACTCATCTCCAACGTGCTGCCTCAGATCAAGACCTCCTCCAAATATGGAGGAGTTATGTTGTGGTCCAAGTACTACGACGAGCAAACCAATTATAGCTCGTCCATTAAAGCTTCTGTCTGATAAAATTCATTTCAATTCTAATGCCTAGCCTACCAAATAATAATAATGAGGCCATCAATGTAGTAACGTTTAAAATAACACTTGAGCTTGGGTAATGCTCATCCTGTTTTTCTTCAATTCTCTGAAAGCTTTTAAATTCTCCACGACACTGATGCGCAAAATTTGGTTTGTCTTAAAGCTTTTAAATTAGTATATTTAGGAATTATAATTGAACTACATTGCTACGAATAGGAGATCAAATTGATCAGAATCACTCAGACAACATTTCAAAAACGCTTCATTTATTTACAAAGTGATGTTTAGATCCTTCTTTTGTTATAAGGCTTCGACTCATTCAAATTTTGCAACAACATTTCTTTATTATTTCCTTAAGAAATATCAAAATTAAATATTTTATTTTATTTTCTCACATTAAAAAATGTGATAATATTAGTGAAAAGAGATTAAATGCTTCATATTAGTTAAATTAAATATAAGAATAAAGCACAAAAAATCAACCGATAGGCTACATATTGTGTGAGATTTGAGCCTGAAACAAGTCTCACCTCTGTAAACCACTATTGAGTCATCAATAAACAAGTTTAAACAGCCATTTAATGGTATACTAGCTACCATTTAATGGTAAAAGCATTCAAAAGCTTACTTATCACATAAAAGTCAAATAAATATTGATTTGACAACTAAATGAGAACATTCTATTTTCATTTGCAATGTTTTTAATCAACTTGATGACAACTTTCTTTTTCATTTGCATTACTTTATGTTTTAAATTTGTATGCAAATATTATAATACTTAATTTCTTGAAGGATTTTTTTTAGATTTGTCTATGTTTTTTTTTTTTCATTATTTAACACTTATTATTAATTGTTTAATCCAGTCACATGCAACTAGAATTTGCATCCATGCACAAACACATACTCTGTAACATATTAACCTACATATTGTTTTCTATCGGCATAATCCTTGAACCTTCTTTAGGTACACGTGCGAGTATAGATTAATTGACATTGGATCAAAAAATTATTATTTTAAATTAAATACAATAGATTGTGATACCTAGTTTTGGAAATAATGGTGGTTAATTAATATTGATGACATCAAGAATAATAATGCTTATTAATTGAATAATCTATTAGGCTTTGTGCAATCTCAAAAAATCTATTTGGGTATAATCCAAGTCCCTCAAAATTGAACCCAACTATCATAGGAATGACATAATGTGTAAAAATGAATTGTGATCGATACAAATGATTTTGCCTAAAGTTGTAGTAGTGAGGAAAATCACCTTCACCTTCTCTATGCCTAATTCTATCAAGATAATATTTATAAATAAATTTGAGGAGATTGTTGAATTGCTACAATCAAATTATCCTAGATCAACCCCCACTTTTTTATTATTAGATTTTATAATTCTATTCAAATGATTGAAGAAACCATTCTCAAGAAGGAAGATAGCCCATACAATTTTGACACAAATTATGATTCATTTTTGATAGAGCATCCAAGAGCTGGATTGCAGATAAAGAACCCTTCACGTGAGCTAGTTGATCAAATTGCATTAACAATAATGAGGTTTTATAATGTACAAAGGCCTTGTGAAAAGGCATGAGGAAAAGATGGAGAGACAACATGGGAAAGCAGGTGACCACCCTCCATCAATGAACAAAACAAAAAAGAATTAATGCAACTATGGCAATGAATGCTAAGTTGGACCTAATAAGATGCTGCAAATAAACATACACTCCAACACCCCCCCTTAAGTGCAACTTAGGGAGAACCAAAAATGAATGAAAGTGCAATATGCAATATGAGATGCATTATGGGTCTTAGAAAAAAACCTTGTTAGGTACCCATGTACAACTCAATGCAATGCAAATCTCTCAAAACCAGAGACAAGGAGAAAAACCCTGTGGGAGAAAACTCATCTCCAAAAGAGAGAGGGTATGTGCAGGATCATGATGGGCCAAAAAGTGGCAATATGATGGGTATGTGGCTGAGGACTATTTTTTTACCCAAAATTGATGAAACAAAAAGGGTTTTTAAAGGAGGTTCTCAGCTTTCCACTGATATAAATTATGCTTTACTTTGAATTTAATAACTAATTATTATTAATTTTCTATTCAAATTACAACTAAAGTCCTTATTGATAGGTTGATTGAAAAACATCTATAGCTTTCAAATGGTATCACATTTTTTGAATCCAAAACATACATCACATTCTATGCTTTGCATACTATAGGATTATAAAAAGAAAAATTGAATTTCATGAAGTTTTGACCAAGTTAAGGTGGTCAGACATACGAGTTTTTATATTTTTAAAAAAATTGTAATAAAAAATTCATAATTAATTATTTACATGGAAACAAATTCCAAAAAAAATATGCATCACATCAGGGCATGAGTCCTCTACTTATATCTAAAATCTTATAAAAATATTATCATTTTATTGTGGTTAGGGTGGTCAGACAAACACCTACTTCTTATTTTTTCCCTGAAATTTAAGTACCATTGCATTGAAACTTCAAATTTTCACCAAATAATTTTATTTTTTTTTAAAACAAACCTAGTAGTTTAGAAACTACATTCAATTTTCTAGATATTCTATTCTTACATATTTTTGAAATAATATAGATAACTTATTCAAATTTTTATGTTAAGTTGCTTAACTCTGAATTTTCTAAACTTTTTGCCACTTAATGGCCTATTTTTTCCATGATGATCCTGCACATACCCGAGAAAAAAACAAAAAAAAAGTGAAAGGAAGCAGGACTCCTCAAGATCCCCCAAGGACAATTTCATTCACCCCTAACATTGACCGCAAGTAATGATAGCGAGGGGATGCCAAAGGTTTAGTGAAGATGTCTACAACCTACTGCTCCATAGGAAAATACTCAAAAGCAAGAACAACGTCCTGAATGAGCTACGAAATGAAGTGCATGTGGATCTCAATATGCTTAGTATGTTGATGTTCCACTAGGTTGCGAGAGATATGAATGGAACTCTTGCTAGCACACCAAAGGGTAGTGGGATGATTAATAGGAAGGCCAAACTCAACTAGCAACTGTCGAAGCCAAAGAACCTCCTGACTAGCCAAGAAAACTCCCTTTTACTTAGCCTTAGTTGATGATAATGCAATAGTAGTTTACTTCTTGCAAGACCAAGTAATCGGACTAGAACCAAGGCAGAAAAAAATCCAGAAGTAGACTTTTGATCATCAACATCACCAGCCTAATCTGAGTCAGTGAAGCTCACAATCTTAGTAGCACCTAATGTGTAGTGAATGCCAAAAATTGGAGTGCCCTGAATGTACCATAAGATACGCTTCGCTGCCTTCCAATGACTCTCATGAGGATCTTAAGATAAATGGGAAACAAGACCAATAACAAAAGAAATATCAGGATGATTATGTGTTAAGTAAAAAAGGCTTCCAACCAACTATTGATATAAAGTAGCATAAATAAATGAAGTAGTGCAATTGGTGGATAGAACAACATCTGACTGAAAAAGGAGTAGGGGTTGGCTTGCAATCAGCCATCCCACACCTCTAAAGAAAATCAACAACATACTTATGTTGGAAGATAGAAATACTGGAAGAAGACTGATGGATTTAAAGACCAAGGAAGTAATGCAACAAACCAAGATTTGTCATATCAAAATGCTCCATCAAAGCTCGCTTAGTATCCTCAATCATGGAAGGAGAACTCCCAGTGAGAATCAAGTCATTCACATAAAGAACAAGAATGAGAAGATCCCCCCATGCCATTGAATGTAAACTGTAGGATTGGAGTGACATCTAGTGAATCTAGAAGCAAGCAAGAAACTATCCATCTTCTCATACCAAGCTCTAGGAGCCTATTTGAGACCATAAAATGAATGTTGGAGCTTGCAAACAAGTGAAGGGTCTTGCACAAAGCTGGGTGGCTACTCCATATAGATCTCCTCATGAAGATCACCACATATGAAAGTACTCTTCGTATCCATCTGATACATTGGTCATCCCTGAGATGTATTAATAGAAAGTGCAAGACATATGGAATCCATCTTTACGATAGGAGCAAAGGTCTCAGAATAGTCAATACCCTCAACTTGAGAAAAGCTCGTAGCCACTAGACGAGCCTTATTCTTATCAATAGAACCATCAACTACAAACTTGGTATGATACACCCACTTGCACCAAACCAAGTTTCTTCCCTTAGGAAGAGGAACCAAATCCCAAGCATGATTTGTCATCAAGGAAGAATACTCCTCTATCATAACACTATCCCATTTTAGAACACCCGAAGCATCCAAAAAATTCTAAGGATCAGTAGAAACTATATGACTCAAAAGACTAATACCTGAAGTGTGGGAACAAGTGCAACATGTAGCTATGGGATCACCTACAAGAGAACCAACATCCTCAAGAAGTGTACAAGCCCATAAAGGTCAATGGGGTGTAGGTGGAGGAGAAGGAGAAGATGGAGTAATATTAACAACAAGATCTATACCATCGTCAGGAAAAACGTCATTAGGGACAACATCATTACGAGCATCATTATCATCATCCTTTGGAAGCACAACATCCTTTGAAGAAGAACTAGGAAGAAGAGAGGGTGAGACTTGTGATAGAGAATCCTTTAGAGTGAAAGACTCATCAAATTGAACACCACGATGAAAATGAACCTCTCGAGTGACAGGATCAAACAACTAATAACCCTTCACATCCTCACAAAAGCCAACAAAAATGAATTGTTGAATTTTCTTCTCCATTGCCTTGTGCCTACCATCTGGAATGAATGCCCATGCATCACTCCCAAATACTCTAATGTAGGAAACCTTGGGCTTGATATGAGACCAAGCCTCCTCGGGAGTCATATTCAGCATTTCCTTGTGGGGCATATAGTTCTAAATGTAGTTGGCACAATTGACATCCTCTGCCCAAAAGGCGGAAGCCATGGATCTAGATTTGAGCATACAATTGGCCATCTCTCGTAAAGTTCTATTCTTCTAGTCAGCTACACCATTCTACTGAGGATTGTATGGTATTGTATGCTAATGAAGAATACCCTCAGTATGACAAATTTCTTGAAGCACCTGATTGACATACTCCCTCCATTATCTATGTGAATCTTCTAAAGCTAATGTCCTAACTACTTCTCCACAAATGCAAGGATGGTCATAAAATTCCAAATAACCTCATCCTTGTACTTCAAAAAGTACACCCAAGTCCACCTATAAAAATCATCAATGAAGGTGAGCACATACTTGGCCCCTAGAAAAGGAATGGGGAATGACATGAGATCACTATGCACCAACTCAAGGGGTGCCGAAGCACATGTGACCATACCCTTAGGAAAAGGATCCTTATGATGCTTTCCAAGCACACAACCTTGAAAAAATCCATTTGAACAAGAGATCCAAGGTAGACCAATTACCAAATTTTGTGTGCTCATCTGTTGAAGATATGTGTAATTCAGGTGCCCAAACTATTCATGTCAAAGATTTCTCATAGAATCTACATGAGCAATAAGGGATGATCTTGATGAACACTCAAATCCATCAAACCTATACAAATGGCCTACACGATCAACTGTTCCTATAGTAATGACTTTCTCAGGATCCTGTATCTATCGAATAGTCACATCAGTAGGAGATAACTCAACAAGCCTTCCATCACCATCATTACAAATCTGATAGACAGAAGAAAATTATGTGAAATATCAGGAACAAGAAGAACATCATCAATGCTACCACCTTGCATATGAATTGAGCATGTTCCCCAAATTGAAATTTGAGAAGAGTTCCCAACAATAATATGTGAAGTAAGACTATTAGAAAGAGAATCAAGAAGATCCATAGTATGAGTCATGTGATGAGAAGCACTAGAATCAAGAATCCAACTAGAATTGGTAGAGGATAAAGCCACATCTGAGAGGGATTGCCCCTTTTCCTGAAGAAGAAGACTTAGGCATGGCAAGATTATTATCCCTCATAGCTTCCTCTAATGCTGCTAGCCTTGCAAAACAATGTCCATCATTATGCCCAGATTTTCCACAAAACGAACAGTTCTCCTTCTCCTTCATAGACTTGGAAGATGACTCGCTTGAGTTAGAAGGTGAGGGAGGTGAAGGATTATTCTTCTAATCAGTCTTCACCTGAGGCTTGGAGGGAGACTCACCACCTGAAGATGAATCTATCTTGAGCTTCTTCCTATTCTTACCCTTGCCCTTGAAAGAGAAGGAATCTTATGATCTACCCCCATAGCATCCATAGTAGAATAGAAAGTAGATGCAAACACTTGAAAAGGACCTCTAAGCTTAGATATGATCAAGAAAATACACTCCTTATCTTCTTTGGCATGACCACATCCTTTTGATTGAGACAAAATCAACTTGAACTGTGCAAGGAAATCTTGAATGGAGGGAAAAGATTCTGGAGAGAGAGAAGTGAGATCGGCTTCAAGTTGCAAGATCCTAAACTGGTTGACCTTACCACACAATTCTGCAAGCTTATCCCACACCTCTTTAGGTTTTTTACACTCAATAAACAACAAATTATTAGACACATAGATACCCATGAGTCCCTTAGCCTCATCCATTTTGTTTCTATAAACAAATTGTTCAAATGTTTTAGCGAATTCGAGTTGGTCAACATCCAACAGTTGCCAAAGACCTCGAGATTGCAAGAATTGTGACATCTTGAGCTTTCATCTGTGATAGTTGTGTGGAGTGAGAAAATCAATCCTAGGTTTTGACATGATATACGGTGATCCCACAATAGTGGTTTACAATTTTGGCCGGACAACTGAAATATTTTTTTAATTAAATATTCACTTTCGGGCACCTATAGCAACTAAACCATGAGGAATTTGAAGATGATGCAAACTAGAGTTTCGTGACATTTTTTCTATAGATTCTTTTTTTTTTTCAAAATTTTGGAATCAGATTGCACTTCCTTTTCCATCTCCCTCGAAAACTAGTTTTTTTCAGAAAACAACATTTTAAAAAAGTGACGCTCACCGTATAACGCATAACTTTTTTTCCATGAAGGATAAAATTAATTTTTTTTAATTTAGATTTGTAACTCTGATATTTAGTGCTTCCACTTGGTTAGATAGTTTTTTATTGAATATTTTTTCTTTAATCAAGTTTGAATTCAAACCAATTATAATTCAGACATAGCGGCGTATGCGCAACTTTTTTGTATGAATCGAAATTGAATTTATTTTTATTTGTTGGATCAAGGACTTCAATATCTGGTGCACTAATATTTTTAATTTTAATTTTTTATTAATCTTCTATTTTTCCACATGTGTAGAACAAACAACTTGATTTTCAGTGAAAAACCTACATTCACGAGAAATATAAAATAAATATAATAATTAAATTAAATTTATTTAAAATTATATTTTTGGGAAGCTTATAATAAGGACTACATACTTAAAATAAATTTTAAATGAATTCATTTGATCCCCCAAAAGGTAAATCAAAAGTGGTTTTTTATCAGCATTTTGATAGGTGTAAATGAGACTCTGTTATAGGTACGGTTTAAAACTAGTGGGGTTCTATCCAAGGGGGTTTGATTTAAGGTAGTTTGATCAAACCATTTTCAATTGGAATTCTTTAAATGGAACCTTTTAAGGCTTAAATCATTATATTTTCTAAAATATGTGATTTCAGCAAAAATTTGTTCCTCCCAGAAATTGTAAACCAGCTTTGTGGGATCACCCATTATACAAGGATACAAAAAGAACTAAAAATCAAGGTACACCCCCCCATAATAGATACAAACTGATCTTATAATTCCCAAACACCAAATTTTCCAAGAGATACAATAATAAAAACTTGCAACTTCAAGCTACTAAAAATGGTCTAAAAATGAAATAATTTCTATAAAAAACCTCATCCATAGTGTAGAGCATTGAAGCATCTTTTTGACGGTAGCTCGTTTGCTGAAAACAGACTCCGTTTGCAAAAATTGTGTAAATTTGAAAAAAAGGCCTATTTTAGGTAGTTTCAAAATCTTACTTTGATTGCTCCACCTGACCACCAAAAGGATAACCACCAAAAATCAGGTGATAAAAAAGTTGTGGGGCCAAGTTATTAGCGAATTTGGAAACTTTAGACAGGTTTTTGTATGTGACCCCACCATGTCAAATCACTGCCATACTAGAAGAGAGTAGAAAACACCTCATGAGGTAAGTAACCTCCAAATAGCCATGTGAGCCTCTGCTCATACTTAGATTACTATGTAACGGGCTATATTAACAACCAAAGTTAGATTATTCTCCCTCATAGCTTCCTCTAATGCTGCTAGCCTTGCAAAAGAATGTCCATCATTATGCCTAGATTTTCCACAAAACGAAAAGTTCTCCTTCTCCTTCATAGACTTGGAAGATGACTCGCTTGAGTTAGAAGGCGAGGGAGGTGAAGGATTATTCTTCTAATCAGTCTTCACCTGAGGCTTGGAGAGAGACTCACCACCTGAAGATGAATCTATCTTGAGCTTCTTCCTATTCTTACCCTTGCCCTTGAAAGATTGAGCCATTAAAGCATGACTCTTAGGAAGAGCGTCCATCTAAATCAACTTGGCCTACTCCCTAGTCAATCGATCACAAAACTCCTCAAAAGAAGGAATCTTATGATCTTCCCCCATAGCATCCATAGTAGAATAGAAAGTAGATGCAAACACTTGAAAATGACCTCTAAGCTTAGATATGATCAAGAAAATACACTCCTTATCTTCTTTGGCATGACCACATCCTTTTAATTGAGACAAAAACAACTTGAACTGTGCAAGGAAATCTTGAATGGAGGGAAAAGATTCTAGAGAGAGAGAAGTGAGATCGGCTTCAAGCTGCACTTACGATACAATTCCGCAAGCTTATCCCACACCTCTTTAGGTGTTTTACACTTAATAATATGAAACAACAAATTATTAGACACATGGATACCTATGAGTCATTTAGCCTCATCCATTTTGTTTCTATAAACAAATTGCTGAAATGTTTTAGCGAATTTGAGTTGGTCAACATCCAATAGTTGCCAAAGACCTCGAGATTGCAAGAATTGTGACATCTTGAGCTTCCATCTGTGATAATTGTGTGGAGTGAGAAAATCAATCATAGGTTTTGACATGATATACAAGGATACAAAAAGGACTAAAAATCAAGATACACCCCGAATAGATACAAACTGATCTTACAATTCCCAAACACCAAATTTTCCAAGAGATACAATAATAAAAACTTGCAACTTCAAGCTAGTAAAAATGGTATAAAAATGAAATAATTTCTAGAAAACACCTCATCCATAGTGTAGAGCATTGAAGCATCTTTCCAACGGTAGCTCGTTTGCTGATAACGGACTCCGTTTGCAAAAATTGTGTAAATTTGAAAAAAGGGCTTATTTTAGGCAGTTTCAAAATCTTACTTTGATTGCTCCACCTGACCACCGAAAGGATAACCACCAAAAAGCAGGGGATAATAAAATTAATGTGGGGTCAAGTTATTAGCGAATTTGGAGACTTTAAACGGATTTCTGTACGTAATACCGCCATGTCAAATCACTGCCATACTAGAATAGACCAGAAAACACCGCGTAAAGTAAGAAACCTCCAAATAGCCATAAGAACCTTTGCTTAAACTTAACTCTCTGTGTAACGGCTATATTAACAACTAAAGTTAGTTTTACGTGTCGCATGTGGGACTAAAGTCCCTGCTTATGCCAAGTCTGCGCACTTGGGGGCCCGCGACCAAACGCACAGCTAAAGCCTTCTCCAAATCACGCCTTCTACTTAGAAATTGTGGCGAGAAACTAGAAAATCATGGGCTTAGTCCGTCAATCAACAGCTTGCCAAGGACCTCAAACACAGTCTCTTCAAAAAAATTTCCTGCAACAAGGAAATCGAGGTACTTCCTCAGCAAGGCTTAGAAAATGGTGCCTCTAGATGAAATAATGCCAAGTCAGATAGAAAAAACAATGCCTCTTTTGAAGAAAAATTCCGCTCTAATCTTGATCACGCCTCACAAGGAAATCGGGCCTCTTCTGAGCTCCACTAAAAAGAGTGATGCCTTCATAGTCTAAAATTGTTGCTGCAAGCAATGCGCATGGGAGTGAAAGACTCCGCGCAGCACTGTAAACAACTTCCACGATCTTGGCAAGGGAACAAACTTCTCCACAGATTGCATGAGCTCAAGCAACTCCAAGCTCAACAACCTTAAACGCCTCAATGAAGAAACTGTCCACCAGAGAGAAGGCTCCAAGAAAATGGATGATGAAGTTGCAAGACATGTGTAGGGGTTAGAGGGGCGCAAAAAAGTGAATGACGCATAAAACATTAGGCACAGCTGTAGCTTGGCTAACAAACACCAGAATTCACCCACACAAACAAACTTTCATGCCACAGTCGAAGCATATAAGAAGCGTGCAAGCCGTAAAGAGGCCAGAGACTACGGCTAGGGAACAAGAAACACGTCCTTCACAGTATTGTCAAAGCAAAAAAAATGGGTTGAGCAAAGACCAACATTGTTTTGCAATGGAAATACTGATCTTAAACTGGTAAAAAAATGCAAGGAAGTGGTTGTACATCAACCGCTCTGATAGCATGATAGAGCATCCAGGAGCTGGATCTATAGACAAAGAACCCTTCACATGAACCATTCGATGAAAGTGCATTAACAATAATGAGGTTTTATAATGTACAAAGGCCTTGTGAAAAGGAATGAGGAAAAGATGGAGTGATGGCACGGGAAAGCAGGTGACCGCCCTCCATCAATGCATAGACCAAAAAAGAATTAATTCAACCACTTCCATGAATGCTAAGTTGGACTTAATAGCATGCTGCAAATAAATGTGCACTCCAAAATTTTTATCCCATTAGTCATTAGTGTGCCCTAGATATTCTTTAGTCCTCAAAACCTATTATGATAATAAGTGCAAATTGAATATATTTAAATATCAAGAGAGAAATAAAATAGACAAGCATATCAAGTTTTCTCAATACAACTATTACGGGAAAAGGTGGAATTCTTTTAAAGTATTAAGAATTTGAATTTTATAGGTCAATCCCTAGTTATAATGACACCCTACACATAAAAGTGCTATTTTAAGAAAAACAATAAATGTAAAAAAGTAAGTGTGAATATGAGCACAATAAATCATTTGTACATGAAAAATATAAGTGACTATCCAAAAATGGGGATGGGATAAGGTCTAATGTGTGGAAATAGGTGTAACAAATGAAAAAGATAGGGAAATGCAATGGCTCATGAGTGTGCTTAACACAAGAATGCACCACATCTTAATATGTAATTGTATTAAGACATTTCACAAAAAATGACCCTAAATTGAATGTGAATTCATATTTATATGAAAACTTCACCATTTCATATTTCTCTCATTTTGAGGTGCACATGAATTTTAAATGAGAATGTATTTCAATGTACATGAATAGAACATGAAAAGTAAATATTCAAACATTTGAAAGGATATATTTGGTCCATGTATAGGAATGAATAGTTATTATATTTTCTTTTTTTCTCTAAATGACATTAGTGCTCCATAAGTACCTATAAAATAGAGTAAAAAATATAAAGAATAGTTTCTATTACACAAGTAAAATTGACACAAATACAAAAGTGAGAAGTAGAGAGATAGAAGGAATATAAATTATCTATATAAAATGCTATAAAATACTTATTTGTTGTGGGAAAGTGATAAAACACATTTAATACAACTATAAAATTCCACTTATATAATTATAAAAATATAATATGTGACAAACAATTTGCAACCATGATGCTCCACTCAATAATTTTAATGCATTGTAAAATGTTTGATACAACCACAAAAATCCAATAAATGTAAAATATATGATAAAAATTCACTTAATTACTTGCATGAAATATGATAAATCTCAACTTGATGTAGTAATGTAACAGAACTTTGAGCAATCAAAAGTGTGCAATACAAAAAAAATCAATCTAGATATAGTGATGAAACTTTGTGTATCACAATTCATTATCTAAAATATCATTTATAGCAATGTTAGTGATAATTTATACTTTACATTCAATTAGTTACATTCTTCAATTTCACAATATATTTAGGTAGAGGGGAAAACATTACATGATAAAGTAACAAAATAATTTGATGATAAATAATCATACAAGTTGCACCACAAAAAAAAGTACCCTTTGCTTGATATGATAAAATGGAATTAATAGAGCCTTGATTCAGGTGTTGTGAGGAATTTTATTAATTCACACTAGGTCTTGGACCCTTTCACATTGAATAACATGTTTTTAATGATGTCTTGTAAAGGTTTTGTAGAGTCTTATAAAGGACTTTCACACTTTTATAGACCTAATGAACCTATTTCTTCGTATTTCAACATTATAAAATGTGTTTAATAACATAATTACATCTATCTATAAGGCTTGTAAGATAAACTTAATCATAAACTAGTGTTGTAATGTGTCTTGCACATTCACATTAGTTTTTGTTCCTTTTAGGCCATGTGGACCTCATTTTAGTGCTATAAAGTGTATTTAATCACACTTTCACATTGATTTCTATGTCCCAAGCCCTATTTGAAATTCATATCATCATTAATAGGCCCCTATTAACCCATATTGTGCATCTCAAGGCCTAAATTGATCAAATACATAAAAAGGTTGCATTTTAGACCTTATTTCCTTATCCCTTGGCATCTGAGCTATCAAATTGGCCCCTATGGGACCTATTCACCATGCATAGTGAATCAGTCCCATCCAGGTGGGACCCATTCACCATGTGTGGTGAATGAGTCCCATTTGGCTCAATTTTGAGCTTTGAACGAGAAAAAAAAGAAATTTAAGTTTAGTATTGCTTCATGTCAGCCTTTGATGAGGTATTAATGGATGAAATAGTTGAATTTCCTATAAAAGCACCTCTCTAAACTCATTTTGACATCCATTAACTTAATTCACATCCATTCTTCATTATTCATCCATCAATCTTTGATCTCAAGTCAAGCAACTTAGGGTTTTATCATTGCAAGACATTAAGAAAGCTCCTAAAGATATTCAAGGGTTGAATCTTCCTCCATTGCTGAAAAATCCAAGATCAACATCATGGAAAGGTAATCTATTCCATTATTGCATGTTTCATTCTATTCTTTCATCATTTTGGTTTCATTACCTAAAAGGGGTTTGACTAAGGCAAGCCCCCATGCCCTAACATTCACCATGATTTCTTCTTCTCTTCTTGTGTGTTTGGAGATATAGGTCCCTTGGAAGCTTGGAAAACATTGAAGATCAAGTTACAAATTTTCTCAAGTCTTCTCCTCATTCAACATCTCAAAATATCTATAAAAACTCAATTTTAGGTTCAAAAATTAGTGTTTCAGAAACAAACACCTATAGGAAGACAAAGCACAAATCAAAAGCTTCAAAATCCACCTTTGAAAACCCAGAAATTCAAAAGTGAACTCATTCACCATGGGTGGTGAATGAGTCTCACTCTAGGTTCAATTTTGAGTTTTCTACATTTTGAGTACCCTTTTGTTAGAAACATGTTTCGGCTCAGTTTACCAGAACTGGGACTGATTCACCTAGAATGGAGAATGAGTCCCTCCAAGCCTAAAAAACTAGCATCACTAGTGTTTTAGAAGTAATTTATAGTATCCTTCATGCTTTCAAGTACACACTTCAAGTTTCATTCATTTTTGTTTAGTTTCACATTCGTTTCTAGTTCATTATTGCATTACACAATGTGTTTTCAAACATCACTTGTGTCTTAGGTTTTAGATTCATAATCAGTCAATTATTTCATTTAGTTGCATTAATATCATCTCATTTAGTAATATAAACATCATACATTACATAATTTGAATGAACCTAGCTAGCATTTTGGCCCTACTCTCTCCTTTTAGGTGAAAAACCCTAGAAGAGTGAGAGAGTCTTGTCGTGCCAAAAATCTATAGTTCATTTTGGTGAACCTGCTTTTTCAAATACTTTATTTTCTGATTTGGAGTCCCTTTATCATACATCTAGCTTGCATTTATCTTGCATTAGGACTAGCTTGAATTCATTTGCATGATAGGTTTCAAAATTTGCATTCATAAAATAGTGCATTGTTAGCATCTCATTTCATGTAACTTTTTGAATTTCTGCATTTTTCATTTAGTTCTACATAATAGCACTCAAAAAGCATTAAAATCGGTCATAATTTTCTATAAACTCTGAAAGAAGTCCATATTGGGACTCATTTTCCCTCCTTGGCGAATCAGTCCCTTTTGACCCCTAAAACTTCATTTTATAGAACTCATAACTTTGTTTGAAAGATTTTGTTTGGTGCCTTAACCTACCTATATTAGTTAGTTGAATTTATGTCACATTTATTTCACTAGATCTCACTTCAAATAGCTCATTTTATGCATTGTTTCATTTTGCATTTACATTTTTCATAACATTTTCTAATTGGTGCATAGTGTAATCAGAACATTACCTTGTTTCATA
Organism: Sequoia sempervirens; assembly: GCA_007258455.2. Lineage (NCBI taxonomy): Eukaryota > Viridiplantae > Streptophyta > Pinopsida > Cupressales > Cupressaceae > Sequoia > Sequoia sempervirens. Next base: position 429 of record VDFB02061796.1, on the reverse strand, counting down.
TCTGAAAATTGCATTTCATTTTAAGTTATTGCATTGCACTTTATTTACTTTCTTATGTTAGTATGTGTTCTCTTAAATCATTCCATGTTTATAGAATAGCAAGTGGCTTGAATGATTCTATTTTTCATGAGCATAATCTAGGACAACAAAGTAAAACATTTGATAAGAATTTTGCATACCCTCCTAGTACTTATTAGATTTGCAAGAATATAATAACACAAGAGGATGCAAGTGTATAAAATCATGGCACTCATAATTATTCTTCTCCCAATATCTCTCCTATTAGTGCTGAAGGTAGTTTGGTGAAAGGAACTACAAGTAATGTGAATCTTGATTGTCCCTCTCCTCTTCAACCTTTGGAAGACATTAGAAAACTAGAAGATGAAATCTTGAATACCACCTTACCTAATCTCCATAACCATGACAATA
>VDFB02061795.1:0-48328 GCA_007258455.2 Sequoia sempervirens | reverse complement strand
CTGATCTTCCAATGCCTCGGTCTGCAACAACTCCATCCTTTCCTCATACTCGAAGTCATCCTCAAACATCTCTAGCTGAGGGATGAACTCCTCATCCTCTGAATCATCACCCTCCAAGTCCAAGGAGGGGGTGGTCTCTTTACCTTTGGACACAAAAGATGGCCCCACAACCGATTGGTTGGCCAACCTACCAGATCTTCTGCCCCCAAGGATAGTGAAGGATTATGCTTGAGCATAAGCATGGAGTTCAGCTCACCTTCAACATCTAAAATGTTGATGGAGCTATCTTCAAACACCTTTTTTTGGGAAGGCCTCAAGGACAAGCAAACTCTCATTGAGTTGGGTGTTATCAACAAGAGGCTTTGAGGAGTACCTTTTATCAGGCAAGAACAAACCTTTTCTTTTTTGGGGGGGTTGTTATGAGAAGATCATGAACACTATGAGGGGGAGTATCAACCCCAGGAGACACCTTGCTAGTTTTAGCTACTTTTTTCCCTCTGGCCTTGAGACTCGAGCTAGGGCTTCTCTCAACAAAAACAAAGTGGGGGGTTCAATTTCCTTAATTTTCACAATGCTATGCCTTCCCAAAAGGTTGTTTTTGGGAGTAACAGAGAGGTTGTATTTATACAATGCCATAATCAATCCCCGGTGAAGGGGTGGGTAAGCCCCAGCAACAACACAATTTTGGAGAGATGAAAGAAGGTAGAATGGCAAATTTATCTTTAACCCATGATGAATATGATTTAAAATAGGAAAGTAGTATCCATGAATGGTCTGGAATCGACCTTCTAAAGTACAATATTTCATGACATGAAAACTTACCAATCCCTAGGGTGTCGACAACCTCTCCCTATTGTACCCATTTTGGTACTTAACCAACCTTTCCCCTTTCTCTAGGAACACCGCCATAAATCTTTCGTAGTTCCCATTACTCTTCTTCTCTATTCACTCTCCCTCACATCTCAGACCTGTAGCTTTTGCAATGAGGTCCTTTGTGACTTTGAATCTCACACCACCAATAGTCACCACACCTTTCTACCAAGAATTGATGAACCTACAAGTTAACTTTACATGAAATCCTTTCATAGCTTTGAAAAAAGGAGAGCATCCCCCTTTTTCGAAGAGCTCATAGAGCTCAACATTCTGCATTAGAGCCTAGCAAGACTATGGTTCAGTTCTCTTGCAAGGGCCCCCCATTTTACTCAACAATTTTGTTTCTTTCAAAGCCACAATAGAAGGTCCCAGAATAAGTTCTTTTACTATTTCTGGACTTGAAATAGGAACAAACATAATTAACAACATCTTAATATAACTCTGCCACCTTCGCACAAAAAAGATGGCAGAATTAAGTCCCATCAACCTCCACTTGTCGTAACCTATATCGTCCATAGGTCCAGAGACGTTACTACTTCTTCCCACATCACTTGTAATTATAAGAATAAAAAAATTCCATCTCTTCGTAGGCATGTAGCTTACTATCACCCCTAAGAAAAGTGCTAGGATAAATCAAATCAATATTTTTAAATACATCATTAACTTGTCAAGCGTGAGAGAAATGCATGTCACTAATAACACTAAGCAAAGGGAGAGCTATCATCACCAAAAGGACAGCCATCACATCAAACCAAAGATGACGTGCCAGCTATCATCCACATCATCTTTTAAATACAAGATCAATTGCCATTTCATTCACATAGTTCAAATCTTTTAAATTATATCTTTCAATGGACACCTCCTTCACAACACACGAGAGATCCTAATAGAGCCAGTCCTTCCAATTTAAACACCCTAGGCCTTCATTAGAGAGAGCATCCACAATCGAATTACCCTCTCTATAGATGTATTTGATTTTAGAGTTAGCAAATCCCCTTATCATTCTTTTACATTTCTCCATCATATTCCTGATCCTCAATGGAGAGTGAGCATTCCCTTATAAAATTTGAATAATCAACTTGGAATCCCTTTCAATTTCGAAATTGTAGTATCCATTATCCATTATTCTAGATAAGCCCCACAAGCTGCAGTAGCCTCAACCTCATTACTAGACTTTTTCCCAATATAATTAGCAAATCCCTCAATCTAAAAACCATGCTCCTCTCTGGTGACACCACCCGTAGTTGCATCTCTAGGGTTACCCTTCGAACAACCATCTGCTTGCTACAATGAATTATTGAAGATTTCAATTTGTAGAGGATCAAATCAAATGATACTTGCAAGCAAATCATTGTTATTGCTGATTTTTAAGATTTCTCAACATATGTTGTTAATCATCGTCCATATTAATTTTTGGAGCACCAAATTGAGGATAATAATTATTTATTGTCGTTACTACAAAAATCAAACTAATTCAGGGTTTACTGCTGTCATACATCACCACCGTATACCTACACCATACCTCCTAGAATTGTCACCACCGTACATCATTGCCACTACCCATATTTGTTGTTGTACCATTTATGTTGGAGGGTTTTATGAGTTTTTAGATCTGATGAGTTTGATATTCTTGTTCTTATTTAAATCACCAAGTACAATCATATTGTTGTTTTAAGGGTTTACATTGTTATACTGTCATAGATCAGCAACTATATTCATGATTTATTGTTCTAAAGTTTGCATTGCTCTACATTCATAAATCAGCAAGTTCCTTTGAGACCTATTGCTGTTCTGAGGTTTACTACTGCTATTCATTCACAAATCAGTAAGCATGCTTGGTACCTAATATTGTTCTAGGGTTTCATAATTCTTGTTTGTGCACAAATCAGCAAACACATCGGTTGGAATTGATTATCTACATGCTAGATCTACTTTTGTGATGCATTTGAGGATTTATAGCACATTATGAAGGTTTGATCCAGCCTCTTGAAGTTGAGATCAGCATTTAGTTTCATTTCAATTTGTTGTTGTAGTTTCATTCTTGTTTCAAAAATCAGAAAAAATAAAAAAATGTAATGTCCCCATTTTCCAGCTCGCCAAAGTAATATTAAAGTATTTAATTATTTTAATTATTTAATGTCGCTTGGCAAAAATGCAATTATAAAGGTGATATTAAATAATTAAATAATAGGAGGTTATAAAGTGACATTGGGGAATATTCTAAGGATAAATTAACAAAGTCACTTATAATAAAGCATTAAGTGCTTTTGGCGAGAAAACCCTAAATAGGCATTATAAAAGGACTTGAAAGCTCATTCTTTCAGCATTCTGGATTATTATCTTATTTGGGGTTTGTATTTTGGAGGAGCTCTTTAGGGTTCTGTTGGTGTACGTTTTATCATCCACCGAACACACAGAATAAAATGTCCAAAGACACTCTATCCTCTCTTGAAAAACCACCGCGTATGCTAAGATTGCGAGAAGATCATATGGCGATTCCAAGGTTTCTTTTGTCAGGTCTTGACGTGTGGATAAGCTCAATGGGCGTTGTGATTTGCTGGTAATAAACAAGGGGACTTACGTTAAAGAAATTTTCACAAGCTCGGGACTTAGGCAGATTTATCATTAAAGGCTTCTTCAATGGGACTTTCAATGTGGATCTCAAAAAAAATAACAAAAGATAAGGGTTTAGGGGATCTATTCTACGCCTAAGAATTTAAGAGACAGTAAAGATTCGGTGAAAGAAATAACTGCACTTTGTTTCGCCTCCCTTGGACACAAAGTGGGTGCAATCTTCAAGGGGTGTGATAATGATTTTCAAGCCTCGAATGAGACCGAACTTAAGAATCCACAATTATAAGCTCAGGCTAACTTTACGCATCGAATGCAAATCATCCATTCGAAGAAAGTATGAGCAATATTTCACCATTGAATCTATACGATCAATCTCTCATTCACTTAACCAATATTCAAAAGAAAATTCTACTTAACGTAATGCTAACTCTAATCTATGGCGGAAGAAGATATCCAACCTCGCTTACTATTTGACAATAAAAGTTATTCAAAGCAAATCATGCATAAGAGCTTTTATTATCAGAAATAGTCTCAATGCAACAATCTCATATACTATCTCCACACAAATGAAAGTGAGAGATCACCAGTTTAAATAGAGTTTCAAAAATCAAATGAAGGGCCAAGATTAAAACAATATCGACGGCCAAGATTATTACAACTCAACCCTAATTAGGGTTACCCAAAATAACATGAGTTATCAATCAGTAAACAATCAGTAACAGGCAGTGAAGTGGCAGTTGGAGCTATCATCAAAGAGAGGCGTCTGTATCTGCTTGGTCAGCATTGCACTCGACGAACCTGGACATGACTGCGATAACCTCCTCCATCGTGACAGGCGGCAGCATGCTAATCCAGAATTCTAATCCATCCAAGTTCTCAGCACACTTGGCGAATGTACTTGCCCAATCCGCCTCCTGCTTCACAAAATCATTCCGAATGGTCAAGAGACTTGCCACTCTCGCAAAATCCTGTCTCAGAAGTTGTCCAGTAGCCGAGAAGAAAACCTCCTAAACCTTACGTTTCAACCTCTCCAGCTGCATGTCATTTTCCCGAACAATCTCACGGTCAAACACCTCTGCAGCTGTCATATAAATTTTCTCCCGAATTTCTTTTACCTGCTCCTCAATTCTGAGCCCATCCGCTTTCGCCTTCTCCAAAACTTCTCTCTGTATAGTCACTGCCCAAAACCAATGGTGAAAATCATACGCTGCTCCTGCAGCAATCACCCTTCTTTCAACCAACTCCTCTCTTGGAGTGCCCTTTAGGACCCTACGGCTTGGAATAAGCCTCTCCTGCATGTCTGGAATACATTCCCATGTCTTTGCCATATCAACAAGTCTGGAAAGAAAAGAAGAGGTTTTCCCATAGGCAAGTGCCAGTTTCCCCATGAACGAGGCTGCTTCAATGCCTTCGCTTATCATCCACTCCTGAGCCTCCTTGGCTATGACCATCCCCTACTCCACATTCTTGGCTATTTCTTGTGAGGGATTAAGGAGAGGACCTACCGCATCACCCTGATTAAGTGGTTGGGTCAGATGCCGTATGTATTCCTTCAGGCATTCAACTTCCCTTTTATACTCCTTTTTCGCCACTTCTTTTTCCAGTCTGGCTTTGACAGTTGAGACGAAATTGTCTAGTTCCTCCACTTCCTGACCTTTTGTGGTTGGGCCAAGATCTATGGTGGTTATGGCGTACTCTTGAGGAGTGATCTCATCCTGTGGCTTGTCCACTGTCGGTACTGCGATGTGTATGGAACGACTGCCTGCCTCGTCCTGCCGAATGGTGGAAAATTTCTTGGTCGGCTTCTTAATTGCAACCTGTTCCAACCTTGCCAAGAAATCCGCAGTATCATCTTTCTCTTGGGCTTCCTCTGGTGCCTAAATTTTCATTCTTTCTATCAGCCAATCCGGGATGGTAGGCTACTCGATTCCATCTTCTACCTGAACATCCTCCTCATTGGGAACATCCACTACTTCTTTGAGAGCGGAAATCATTCCCTCTTCAAAGTCATTATGTTGGACTTCCATCTCATTATCTGAACCTAGTATTTCCGTGCCCGTAGGTGATGAGGGCTCCTCGTCATCCAGCTGAATAGGCTCATTGTTCTCTTCTTGAACTGTAGGAGGTACGATCATTTCAACCAAGGATTCATCAATGGTGGCCACCAGCTCGTCAATATTCCGGGACGCTGCAAAACGAGATGGTTCTCCCTTCTGTCTTTTCTGAACAGGCTCTACACTTGGAACTACCTCCTTCCTTTTCTCTCCAATCTCAACCAAATCCTGATGGGATGCGCCAGCATTGGAGGAATACGATTCTGTCTCGCTCAGTAAATCATACGTGAGCGTTATTCTTTTTTGTCTCATCTCCTGAACATGATGGTCAACCCACCACTGAGAGTATTTGGTCACTGGTCTCATCAAGGTTGCCAAGTTTGAGTGCTCAGGTTCTGACCACTTTACGGGAGGAAGAGGTTGACTCTCCTTGAAGTGTGGCTAGATGTAATTCCCATCGTCTTGCAACTGATCAGGCACCCGACAAAGTTCAATTGCCCTCATGAAGTCAACTGGCATTCTGGACCATAATCTCCTTCTAACCTCATATTCATCAGCAGCGTTTGCCCAGAAGTCCTCCAATTCCACCATGTGCTTGTACCTTCTCCCATCCACTGTCTGGATGTGATGATGTGGGTCAAAATTGGCCCTGGACTTGTAGGCTGTGAACGGGTACCACTGGATTTCCAACCTGGCGCTCTCAGCTGCCTGCGCGGACAGACAATATTCTAACATATTCCCAATGAAAAATGGGAATGTAACAGATGCCTTCTTGGTCGGCCTCTAGATGTTTTGATATTCTTCTAGCTACCTCAGGACTTCGAGCAGAATCATCCGATTTGTCGGATAAATGGGCAACTTATAGGGATTTCCAGTAAATCCTTGGATTCTGACATATGTAAATTTTGGAAACTGGATGAACCAAGATCCGTATTTACTGATCAAACTTTTCGCCTCATGACTCAACCTTTGATGCACTCCTCCTTGAAGTACTCTGGTAATATGCATTAAGAAGGCATCGTGCACCCGCCTGAAATGAAACTTCTCCTTCAGCTGGAGTTGTGGGTAGCAATCATAAGGTCTGAGTTCGTTTTCTCCGCTGCCAACTTTGCCCTTGCAAACTAGTCTTGGATATTTATATGACCTGGCCAATAAGTAGACAATATACGAGCTCATGTGAAAAGACTTAGTCTCCTCCAAATTGACCAACTACTCGTGAAGATTGTTACTTATCATTCGAGACCAATTGAACAATTTTACGCCAGAAGTGATTTCATCTATGAAGTAGTACATCCAGCTCTCGAAAAATGCACCTTGAGGGTTGCCAGCTATTCTATTCAGCATCAAAATGATGTCCCCATAGTCCTCTTTAAAGTCCGTTTGACGTGGCCTTTTAGGCATCTTCTTTATTGATGGTTTAGGTTTATCCAGCCATGCCTTGTTAACATTTGTGGCACATAAATCTGGCTGACTATCATACAAATGCTTAGCCTCCTCCTTGGTCTTATAGACAGTCCGAGAATGTGCTGGGATCCCGAAAGTTTCTTGAATTGCCACCTCACTCAAGTGTGCCAAAATTTTGCCGTCAGGTGCAATGATCTGCCTCTTCTGAGCATCATAGTTGATAGCACATTCTACCATCAATTCAGCACAATCCATCGCAGGCGGGAATCCAGCTGCCTGAAATATTCTATTTCTCACCATTCTTCTGGCTATTGGTGTCGGAAGTCCGTTCTGCCCATACACTCTTTTCTTGAACTCTTTGAAGTCGACATGTCCCAGATCGGTGTCTGCAACATTTTTCCATTTTCAATTAATTTTAGACTCTCGCTGGACACCTTTGCTGGCGAACTTCATTGCTGCCTTCTTTGATGATTCGCCCACTATGGTCATCAACCTGCAATCAAAAAATATTAACATTAATACAGAGACTTTTTAAATAATTTATTTTCATGCCTTGGGTTCGAGAATTTTACTTTCAGCTTATTAAATAATTAAATTTCTGCAAAAAAGCAAGCTGAAAGTAAATGGGTGAAGTTGAAATTTTTTTAGCCAAAACTTTTGCTAAGATGAAAAAGACAGAAGAAGAATGGCGAATCTATTCAACTGAACATCAAACCTCAGTAAAGGACTTCTGGCTGCAAATCAGATTTAAACTCTGATAATTTACTCAAAAAGCAAGTGATGAAGTGCGCCCCTCTTGCACAGAAGAATTCGACTTTCAGCAGTTAAATCTTTTCCTTTCTCAAGAAAATTCTTCTTCAGCATAAAATTTCTTCTTCCCCTGGGAGATTCGATCTTGCCTGCTGAATAATTGACTGCCTTAGAATTTCGAGAGAGATTAACTTTTCTTCAGCTGTGTTTGTGAGAAATGAGTTGCTGAAACTCATTATAATGCTGAAGAACTTGATTTGTTTTAGCAACTGCCTTCTTCTCTCTCGATCTCGATTTGTTTTCTCTTGTTCAAACAGGCAAGTTTCCTTTATTTTTGGAAAAGAATCCATGTCGAGCTTATCCAGGCAAATCTCTTTCATTTTCAAAAATTCGATTTTTGCTTAGATGTTTATCTTTATTTTTCGAATTTTGAAAAACACATTAAATATTCAATTAAATTCGATTTTTCCAACTTTAAATTCATGGCGAATTTAATTTTGCCCATTGGATTTTATCTTTGTCCAGCGCAATTTATCTTCTTTCGATACATTTCTAGCGAATTTCAATTTTGTCCAAGGCGTTTCAAATTTCTAAGTATTGGAAATAAATTATTAAAATATTAAAATATTTTTTTAATTTATTCCAACCCGTTCGTTTTGGACCCATGGCTATTTTGATTTTCTCTTCATTTTCTTTGGCTAAAAGTTTATTTTCCAATTTTATTCCCAATTTCGTCTAGCCAAGTCAAAATTTTAGCCATTTCGTCGATAAATGTTATGCCAGATCCTCATTTTTCCCTACCATGGCGAACGTTTAATTGCACAAGGCACATTTTCTTCTGCCAAAGTCAAATTTTCTCTCTCTAGGCAAAGTCTTTGTCTGGATATCTTTATTAGGCGAAATTCCATGATGCTTGACAAATTTTTATCCTCCTTAGCCAAAGGCGGACTTTCCTACCTCTTTGCCTTGTGCATTTTTCTCTGTGTACTTGGCCAATTTTTCTCCTAAACATCCATACTTAGGCGATTTTAATTCTTCCCTTTCCCTTCATACTAGGCGAACTTCATTTTATTCCTTGCCATGTCCCAGGCGGACTTTCCCAAGTTTTTTCCATCTTTCCTCAAGGTATGGCAGACTTTCTATAGCACTTGCCTTTCATACTTAGCACTTCTCCTCTTGAAAATGTTACAATGCTTAGTCAAAATGTTGATTTTCACCTTTCTAAGCCTCCATACTTACGCAATTTTCGGATTTTCCTCTTTTAGGCACCAAACACTTAGTAAAATTTTTAAATTCTCTCCTTCCTTATGCCTAGGTGGACTTCCCAAGCACTTTCCCAAGGTATGGCGGATTTCAAAGGCATCTTTCCTAACCTTTCTAAGTCAAGGCGGACTTTGCAAGCTTCTTGCCAAAGTGAGGGCGGACTTTAGAAGGTCTTAGACATTTTCCCTCAAGGCTAGGCGGACTTTGGATGACCTTTGCCAAGTCTAGGCGGACTTTGCAAGGTCTTAGACACTTTTTCCTTAGACATGGCGGACTTTAGAAGAGTCTTGCCATCTTTTCCTTGGGGCTGGGCGGACTTTCCATAGTCCTAGACATTTCTCTCTTCATCCCTCTTTTCAAGGGCCAGCTTCTTCACCCTGAACTTAGCGAATTTTCCAGACTTAGCCAGAATTTTGACATGAATTTTATATTCTTTGGTCCATTTTTGATGATTTTTCCCTCAGATCTGACCGGTTTTCAATGATTTTTCCAAATTTTTGTGCTTTTGGGGGATGATTTTTCTCAGCCTTTTGACTGATTTTTTCCATGGTTTTTCTGATTTTTCACTTGATTTTTTTATTTTCTCTTTGATTTTTCACTGACTTTTTTTTTTATTTTTAGGTTGATTTTTGGATCTAAAGATGGAAAGTTGACTCGCTGACCAAGGTTGACTTTCTAAAAATAGAAAAAGCAAAATCCCTAAAAAATAGGGAACCCCGTTTGGTCCAAAAATGCCAAAAATGAAAAAACGAAAAAGCAAAAAAGCAGATTCCCTAAAAAATAGGAAGTGTCAGAATTGGCCAAAAGCACAGGCGATCCTCATCTCCTGGGCCTTCTGAGCACTTATGTGATGTTTAGGCACTGATTCAAGCATGGATTCTTGACTTGGCTCGGATGACTCTCGAAAAACTAACTTGAAACTCTCAAAGTGATGACCTCATGAAACCGTTGTGCGGAGACAAAACCCTAAAAACTAGCAGACTATTGGGGGTCTCCATTTGCGATGGGGCGATGTGTGAAAAGGTCACAACAGGTTCATAACCCTAGGTGGGTATTCCTACGGGTTCCAATTTCGGTGGTGAATGATTCCTCCCTAGCTGATGATTGGTGGATTCATTAAGGATTCACATCTGTGCTACAAAGATTGCTTGATCGATTTACGGAAATTTACGAGTCTTCTCCTTTCCAAGGTTGTATGATTGGAGATATCTAGTATTCGCAGTATTGTGGTAGTTGACAGGGTTTGAAACTTCCTTCCAGTATTTCAAGGATTTGAGGGTATCATTTATATTAGTTGATTTGTACAAAATAAACCATGTTGCTGGTTGACTCAATTCAAGGGCATGCACAGGATTGTTCATTGATTGATATATGAATATTTGAGTTATTCATTATTTCTGAGATTATGCAAATAGAAATGGTTCCTTCATCGGTGGGATGATTGCATTGAGATACATACATACATACGTACATATATATATATATATATATATATATAGAAATGGTTCCTTCATCAGTGGCATGCTTGCATTGAGCTACATACATACATACATACATATATACAACATTGTATGTATATATGTATATATATATATATATATATATATATATATTATACATATGTATAGTATATACATATATATATATGTATAATATATATATATATGTATGTATGTATATATATATATATATATATATATATATATATATGTATGTATATATATATATATATATGTATACATACATAAATATATATATATATATTATACATACATATATATATATATATATATATATATATATATATATATATATATATATATATATATATATATATATATATATATATGTATATATACATATATATATATATATATATTATATATATATATATATATATATATATATACATACATACATATATATATATTATACATATGTATAATAAATATATATATATATACATATATATACATATATACATTCACACATACATATATATATATATATATATATATATATATTATACATATATACATTCACACATACATACATATATATATATATATATATACCTGCCTGGTCTGTATTATCGAATATCTTCTGCACCGAGGATAGGCTTTATATATTAGTTGATATGCCCGTGGAAATGTACAGAAGTCCACAAATAAATGGTATCGATGTTTATATTTTGAAGCCAACACAAATGAAGGATTTGCCACCCTTTTAATCTCAACACTGCCAAAGATCGAAGGGTTTAATATATATATATAGACCACCGTCCATACAAGCTATCATTGGAGTTAGAAATACACATGAAGAAGTCGTATGCTCATTATTGGGGGTGCCTGGAGATGTAAAAAGCCGCTAATATATTTGTCCTCTTCAGCAATTCTTCATATTTGCCAACCTTTCTTCATTGGTCTAACATGGAGTCAAAGGAGACAACGATTTGTCTTTTTGGCCTTTCGAGTGTTGCATGCTTGGAAGCTCGTTATGCTAGGGTGGCTATAAACTACAGTGACTACATAAAGGTTATTGTGTTGACGTTTCACAAGAAGCCCATGTCACAGTATCACTGTTATTTTGGGCTGCGAACATATATGCCAGGTGCTATAATCTAATGAAACTAATATTCTCTTCACATCAGTATTTCTGGATTAATATTATGAAGTACTGTCTGTAGACTCTAAAATTATATGCCATTCTGAAATGTAATTTGTATGGGAAGCAATTGTATAAACTTATTTATTTACTAGAATAAATCAATGAGAGAGATATTTGGAATTGAGTAGTACAATAATATTTTGCATTTACAACTCTGATTATGGAATATGAGTCATTATTCATATTGCAACAATTTGATTATTGAGTCTGCACGCTTAAAGGAATTCAGAATATGATATAGTTTGACAAAAGCTTGCTTTGTCAAACTGCATTAATCATTCAAATCAACCCGGTCTGGGCAAGGGATTTTATAGTGGTATCAGAGCCCAGAATCCTACCAACCTATTGGATATCCAATCTTTGTTGCAAGTGGTCAGATTTCGATCAGAATTTCAGTTTGGGCATCATGGCTACTGTCAGTGATCCAATTGGCTCTTTGCTCAAACCTATGAAGCAGGATCAGCCTGATTTTGAGTGGAAATGGAATAAAGAACAGGGGGCTACCGAAGTTCTTCAAGAGAAGTTGAAATATATAGGCAAGAAGCTAAAACACTTAGTCAAATATAGTTCTTCTCAGCATATTGAAGGAAGCAGACAATTGTCTATGCAAGGTCGGTCAATTACCTTCCCAGCTAATGCGTAAATCTATGTCTTCATTGGTGCACTCTTTGGTTAAGCCAGTTCTTATGAGACATCAAGATGAAGAGGTAAGAATTGCAGCTATCACTTGCATTAGTGAAGTTGCAAGAATCGCAGCTCCTAACGCAGCCTATGATGATGACATTAGGAAGGAAATACTTCAGCTGATTGTGGAGTGTTTCCATGGGTTAATGATGTCAAAATCCCTACCTTTGGTCAGAGAGTTAAAATACTAGAAATTATGGTGAAGGTTAGGTTATGCCTCTTTATGATTGATCTTGGGTGTGATGATTTAATTCTTCAAATGTTCCACTGCTTCATCACTAGAATTAGAAAACAACATCCAGGCAATGTCAAAACAAGCATGCAAACTGTTTTGTCCTTGATCCTAGATGAAGATGATGATATTTGCAAACAATTGCACTCAGATTTGTTGGTCATTTGGAGGAAGCAACAGAATGTCTCAACCGCAGCTTATGATTTCACAAAAAGATTGGTTGAGCAGAGAATTGAGAGATTCAAGGAAGAGTTGACTAAAAAAGAATTAATCTCATTTGGTATGTAGGTTCCTCTCTCTCTACATGAAAAATGCAGGCCATCATCCAATGAATCAGTTGAGTTGGATGATGAATACAAAGAGCAAACTGAGCCCTCTTGTGTTATAATGCCTAATGAGGGTATTGATGATGATTTTGTATGTGGGACTAGTGCTGCCCTAGTTCCAAATCAGCAAGTGTGTATGGATGATAACGAAGAAGGAAACAGTTGTGTGACTCAAGCACTTCAAGATCAACCTGATGACTCTTCATGTGAAGCAAAAGTTCTTCATAAACCTGATAGACCACGCAATTTGGAGAATCAATTGAAGGTGACTGAAGATAAGATTGTGGCAGTGTTGTCACATTATGATAGAATGCACAAACTGATTGAGGATCACCTTTTGAAGGTTCAACTTGAAAGAAGACAAAAAGGATTTGAAGAAGAATCTTCTCAAGATAGTACAAGTAATCAAAGAAGGTCCGGTGGCAATGAAATCAGACTACTTACATCTTTCAGATCATGACCATCTCCTCAACCTCATTGAAATATATTCAGATGCATTGAGAGGGAAAGAGGAGGAAGTTGATAAGCTCTCTCATGAGCTTGAGGTTACCAGGGATTCTTTGAAGAGCACTCAGATGGCCCTTTAAGAATCTAAGATCCATGTTGATGAGCTTTGCTTGGAGTTAAGTTTGGCTCAATGTTCATCACCTGCACCAGAGACTAAGTTGTTTATGACAGCCATATCTCATGAGGATAATGGAAATACACATGATGGGAGTGAAGTACTTCTTGTGTTGGTCAAGCACAGGTATGAGGCCTCCTTGATTTCAAGACAGGTGACTCACGTCATGGAGAGTCATTTGGTGGAGTTATGCATGAGGGCAAGAGTATTCCAGCCCTAACACATTGGTTACTACCTCCTACTTTGTTGATTGATGGCTGTCCTACTTTACTGGTCAGAGAGGTTTCAGGGTACACTTTGAGGACAGCAGCTCTTTGGATGGATAGGAGGGACTAGAGTCACCACCTTGGTGTCAAAGATTGGTTTGATGATGAGTTCTTATCATCATATGACATTGGAGATGCCTTTTTGCTCCATCATATAGATGACTTCTAGTTTGCATGGTGTTGTTCTGATTTATACCAACGGCTTGGATGAGGTTGGTATGTGTTTCTACGCACCAATGTTGGGCATCTTTCACATTCATAGGAGACCACTCAAAGGGGTATATTGTTGATGACGCGGAGACACCAATCTTGACTACAGGTTCAGGAGTCACCAATGGAATGAGTATACAAAATGATATTATGGGCACAAGGCTCTACATTGGTAATGTAGAGATAGTTATTGGACAGCCTTGTAAGGAGAAGATAGTTTCTTCTAAGACTGGTATGTTGGATCGTAGCGTTGTTCCATCTTCTTTTCTGGAGATTTGTAGGGCATCATCTTGTGAGGAACATGGCATTCATGATGGTTTATTTCTTACTCCTAAAAGCAAATCAGAAAATTCATTCTATACAATTGATTGTGACCTTTGGCCTAATGAGATGCATGAATTGAAGAAACAATTGCAAGTTACTGAAGATAAGGTTGAGCAAACCTTGTTTCACTTCAATGTGACAGATAAATTCATCGACTATCTCCTTTGGAAAATTGATTTTGAAGAGGGACAAGAAGGTCCACGAGAAGGAGTTAAGGCCTCGAGTTTGCAGACAATCAAGCGTGGCCTTGAAGACATAAAATCAGGGTACTTGCAATTGCTTTTAGATAAAGACCTTTCGATCAAGGTTGCAAAGGTAGTTGATGGTGTTGTTGCCAATTCTATCCAGCATGTTCTGAGTCATGAGTCATCTTCTGATGATGGTAGTGAAATAGGGAATCCTCATGACTACTTTGGGATTCCGTTGACTCAAACAGGTGAATTTCACCTCGATTGCATAATGAGTTGTGTCATCAATTTTCCTTCAGCCCACACACGCAAGATTTGACCATGTCCTTGATGACCCAAAGAGGTGGGTTGGACAAGGGATTATCTAGTCCACTCTAGTATGATATATTTCTGACTACAGGTGATGAGTCCAAATTTTGCAAGTCTCTTACTTTGTTTTCTCCAGATGGTAGTTACCGGAATCGAGAATCTAAGACTTGGCTCGTTTGAATTTCATTGGTTATCAAAGCGGCACAACGAAAGTCAGCAGGTGTTGAGAATGATGGACTTCCAATTTGTCCATGGGACCCAAGTGGCATACACCTATGGACAGTAATGATATATGAGGCTTATCACCACAATACTTGGAGTTAACATGATGAGGTTATTGGTTTAATTCAGAGCTTTCTAACCAAGTACCCAGATGAGAGTCCACTAATTGATACACTCAAAAATATTTTGCATTCTTGGATGACTAAATTCAAGAAATGGCAAGTGGAGAAGATCCCTGAGCACAATTTACTTGAGGATGATTTTCAGATTTACGATCCAAGAATTTTAATGCTTTGTGGATGGCTCCGCTAATTGACAGAGCTTGAGAGTGTCTTGGGCGTCGGTTGCATACAGAGGTTAATTGTTGGAGCACTTTTACAAGTTCATATGGGATCCAAGTGGTTGGTGGACAGATGCAGTTGGTATTTTTCTCTGGCTTCAGGTGTTGTGGCAGTTGGGTTGGTATGCAATTGCAAATTGCTTGAAGGCAACCAATCTTTGGGAAGGGAGGACTGTAATGTCCCCATTTAATAGCTCGCTAAAGTAATATTAAAGTATTTGATTATTTTAATTATTTAATGTCGCCTAGCAAAAATACAATTATAAAGGTCATATTAAATAATTAAATAATAGGAGGTTATAAAATGACATTGGGAATATTCTAAGGATAAATTAATAAAGTCACTTATAATAAAGCATTAAGTGCTTTCGGCAAGAAAACTCTAAAAAGGCATTATAAAAGGACTTGAGAGGTTATTCTTTCAGCATTCTAGATTATTATTTTATTTGGGGTTTGTATTTTGGAGGAGCTCTTCAGGGTTCGTAACCCTAGGTGGGTATTCCTACAAGTTCCAGTTTTGGTGGTGAAACATTCCTTCCTAGCTGGTGATTGGTGGATTCATTCAAGATTTGCATCTATGCTACAAAGATTGCTCGATCAATTTGTGAAAATTTGTGAGTCTTCTTTGAAGACAAATTTCCGAGGTTCTATGATTGGAGATATCTGGTATTCGCAGTATTGTGGTAGTTATCAAGGTTTGAAACTTCCTTCCAATAGTTCAAGGATTTGAGGGTATCATTTATATCAGTTGATTTGTACTAAATAAACCATGTTGTTGGTCGACTCAATTCAAGGGCATGCACAGAATTGTTCATTGATTGATATATGAATATTTGAGTTATTCATTATTTCTGAGATTATGCAAATAGAAATGTTGATATATGAATATTTGAGTTATTCATTATTTCTGAGATTATGCAAATAGAAATGGTTCCTTCATCAGTGGGATGCTTGCATTGATATATATATATATATATATATATATATATATATCCCCGCCTAGTCTGTATTATCGAGTATCTTCTGCACCAAAGATAGGCTTTATATATTAGTTGATATACCCATGGAAATGTATGGAAGTCCACAAATAAATGGTATCGATGTTTATATTTTGAACCCGACACAAATGAAAGATTCGTCACCCTTTTAATCTTGACACTGCCAAGGATCGAAGGGTTTAATATATATATAGACCACTGTCCATACAAGATATTGTTGGAGTCAGAAATACACATGAAGATGTTTTATGCTCATTATCGGGGGTGCCTAGAGATGTAAAAAGCCGCTAATATATTTGTCCTCTTCTGCGATTCTTCATATTTGCCAACCTTTCTTCATTGGTCTGGCATGGAGTCAAAGGAAACAATGATTTGTCTTTTCTAGCCTTTTGGGTGCTGCATGCTTGGAAGCTCATTATGCTAGGGTGGCTATAAACTACAATGACTACATAAAGGCTATAATGTTGGCGTTTCACAAGAAGCCCGCGTCACAGTATCACTGTTATTTGAGGCTTCGAACATATATGCCAAGTGCTTTAATCTACCAAAACTAATAGTCTCTTCACATCATATTTCAGGATTAATATGAAGTATTGTCTGTAGACTCTAAATTTAAATTCCATTCTGAAATGTAACTTGTATGGGAAGCGGCTGTATAATCTTATTTATTTACTGGAATAAATCAATGAGAGTGATGTTTGGAATTGAGCACTACAATAATATTTGCCATTTACAACTCTAATTATGGAATATGAGTCATTATTCATATTGCAACAATTTGATTATTGAGTCGGCACACTTAAAGGAATTCACAATATCATATGATTTGACAAAAGCTTGCTTTGTCAAATTGCATTAATCGTTCAAATAGACCTGGTTTGGGCAAGGGATTTTACAAAAAAGAAATTACATATTTCAAAAAAGTCCTAAAAAAGGACATTACAGAGAGGCCAACTTTCTACAGGCTATGGGTACTACTAGTTCCTCTGACTGCTCCTACACACTGATGATGAATCTTAACTAACACAAGAGGCCTAGGGTGTCAAGGTTTGTTTCGAATATATGTATGCCAACATATCTTCCTACTTGATATATGGTTAAACTTATAGTTTTCTTGTTTTAAGTCTGAATGAAGGTTTGGAGACATGGGAGATTTACTGGCCATGGCTGCTCTATTTTTGTAAGACTTTTTCATATAACATAATGTGAATTTTACATACCAAATAATAATATAAATATGTTTAAATGAATATTTATAATACAAATGAAAAATTAAATTATTAACAATGAAATTTAATATATAAATATAGAATAAATTTGACAGTAAGAAAATTATTTATAATTTTATAAATAATCAATATCTATAGACAATTAATTCATAAAGTTGGGTGATTACTTTTAAAAGTTTTCAAACACCACCCAAGGCTGTACAACAAGGTTATTACAGTCCTAAAGACATTAGGACTCCTTTAAAAAAGACCAACGATGACTTTGAGCCATCCCACACCTTATTTCAATTGATACGGCAGCCTTAAAAATAGTGGCTGGGGTTTTTAAATATTCCCCTGCCCTTTTTGGTCTTTGTAATCTCCTGAAAATCCCCACTGAATTTACAAATTTATTTCTTGTAAATATCCACTTAGTTGCACAGCTGGGAACCATGAATTAAATACCTGGACCATATCTCCACATTCTGATATTTATTTTTCTCTACAAATCTTTCAAAAATTCTTTGTAGTCACCAAATTATGCACACCTATTAATCTTGTGTGAATTCACCTCTGTATTGGCTGAGAAGAAATCCTTCTCCAAAACCAATTTTCCTTTAGGATTTTTGTCCCAAGACCCAAACTCCACAATAGAAGATGAAATTGTCAAAAGATATCAATTTCCCCATTGCAATTCCCTTTTATACCACTTTTAGAACATTTGAGAAACTATACTTTATTTACCCCATAAAGTGACTTTATAATTTTTATTTTCTTTTTAGGCCCCAAAATAAGTCAGTTTAATATCAAATGCTCAACTTTATTAAAATAACTAATTAAATATAAGTTGCCCATAAAACTAATAATTTAAGACAGTTAATTCGATCAATTAGTTATTCCCTTCCATAAATCCCAATTAGCCTACGGGAATTAAAATAAGCTAAGGGTCTTCATCAATGCTCACCCTGAAGAAGGGGATATTACAAGCAATCTAATTTGAATATCATGTAATGAGTCGGGCAAATTTTTTTTTGTTTTCTAAATGCAATTACAAAGCAACACGCACCCGTTAAGGTTAGTTGAAACCAAAACGATGCAGAAGTAACTCTAACCAAGAATGTGTCCAAGGCGGACGAACATATGGTCAGAGGATCTGATGCAATGCAGAACGGAAAGGAACTCTAACCAAGAATGCGTCCAGGATAGACGAGCATATGGTCAGAGGATCTTATGCATGCTGAGCTGAAGTAACTCTAACCAAGAAATGTGCCAAGAATGGCGAACATATGGTCAAAGGATCCCTATGAACTGCTATCTGAAAGCAACTCTAACCAAGAATGTACCAAGAATGACGAACATATGGTCAGAGGATCCCTAAGTTGCAACTAATAAATTACAATGACTTAGCAAGATAAATAAAATGGCTGACAGTACTACTGAACAGCCTTACAATGAGAATTTTACCCTGCAAATACACTATATTAAAGAACTATCAAGCTGCAACTATAAAGAACTTCTTTCAAATGCCAAATATGACTTCTAATACTCAATCCCAGCCCAAAAGACAAATTTCATAATTCTGATATGACAAACCAGCAACCACAGAATGCACTAAAATGCTCACAAGTCTCTCCACACTCACCCAAAATGCATGAAACTAAATGCAATAGACCCTAGGAATGATGGCGCCCCTTTCCCAATGATGAAAACTCACACACAACCCCACATTTATTTCCTTGCACAACTCCCAATGCTGCTTGAAGTGGTACGGCCCTAGGAAGGGCGACTTGCTCAAGATAAATTCAAGGAAGCCACTAAAAAATCTGCAAACTTGTACAAAGGGTCGCCCTTAGCAATAAAACACAATGGTAAAACACCCAAAATGATATTATTTTTATTTTTTGATTTGTGAATGAAACTTACAATCAGCTACTTGAAGCCAGCAACACCAAAAATTCACTAACATGCTCAAAACTGAACTACAAATGCACAATAACCACTGCAATGCAAAATTTCACCACAAAACCCACTCAACTACAATCTAACTCTCAACTAGTTGCTATCTTTCAAGCAAGAAGTCGAGCCTATGCTAGAAGGTATGCTTTCCTCGAAGCAACTCTGTTACCATTCCGGCAGCATAACATTACTGAAGACAAGAGATGATGAAATGAAGAGCTGAGGCCTACATTTATAGATTTGAGAGGAATCTTCTAGAAACTTCAAGAAGCGCGCCCAAAATTCAAATTTGACTTTTACCTCATTTCCCTCCAAAAGTGGCGTCCTTTTTCACCAGGTAAGCATTTTAATCTTTATTAAAATAATCTCCTCTCCAAGTTGGCGTCCCACTTCATAAGCTTGATTTTTGACTTTAGAAAATATAAAATTACCTCCAGATGAGGCGTCCACCCTTGAAGTCCCCTTTTCAGAACAACTTTAAGACATATAACTAGGCCAAGGGGTTATATCATTAAAATATAACATTATTTTAATTAAATTAACTTATCCCTCCAAAAAATCCATCAAAAAGCCAAAAATCACAATACCAACTGAACTGGTTGAAGAATAGAGCCAACTGCACTGAAATCAACAGAACCACTGCTAGAAATAGAATTTACTAAAAATAGTAAATTCATGAAGGTGCTTGGATCACAATGCATGTCATACCACTGTGAAGCTCTCTGAAAACCCAGAAAGAATCCGCAAACCAATCTCCAAACTTCGAGTGACAACATCCTCCAAAACGGGAAACCCCAATTTTCACCCTCCAAGTAGCCTACGGGTCTCCGAAATAGGCCAACGGTCAACTGAATTGATCACCATTGAGAAGGGGACATTACATATCAATAAAGTGATAGCGATATTCCAAGAAAGACTACCAATCTTTTAAATACATGACAAACTTTAGAGCATTAATCCAATTATCAAAGTCATGGACAGCTGTGTATAAGTCAAAATTGATTATACTTTGTTTTTATGTCACAGGTGAACCATCACTAAGATCTATGCTAATGAATCGACACTCAATATGGTACATGTTAAATATCCATTATGATTAGTTCTAATCTAAGTTTTTCTTACTTTTTCCTCGGGCACCAAGGGGAACACAGTGGAGTTCAAAATTAAAAAAATGGGATAAAAACTCAAAACTACAATTTCTTGCATTGTTATATTGCTAAACTCATAGTTTACTACTATTGTTCCTAACAGTCTTTAGGCATTTTTTTGTGCCTTGTTTAAACTTTCTCTCCTATCCTAAGGTTTCATCCATCTTTATTATATTGTTTAGAAAGTGTGAATTAATGTACCACCTCAAAGGATGTAACATCCAACCTCATTCGGCCCAAACAAAGCATTTGGTGATATCATGAGATGCTGCATGGACATTTTAGTGCTTGATGACACTAAAAAAGATCACGCTAGTGTACATGCCCATGCCTAGTGTTAAATTTTTATGTCTTTTGCAAGACAACACAAAAGGCAACAATGTTTAACACAAAACCTCACTTAAAATTGGAGGGAAATCTCCCTAAGACCTAAACTTAAGCTAAATTGACCCAAGACAAAACCAATAAACAAGATATACAAATATGAACACTTTACAAAAGAAATAATTATCTATCTATGATTTTTCCTTGGATACATGGACCAAACTAATAACAATCATGCCTTGCAAACAAGATTTTTAAACATTAAAGGATGAAATGGCTAATCTAAACACACACAAATGACACCTTCTAAATGGCTAAAACAAATAACACCTATTAAGTGCAAACAAGATTCAAAGTAATAATAACACAACAATGACATGATTCCATGAATTAAATAGTTAGGTTGTATACAAAGCCATAACCTAAGTAGATAAATAAGCTCAATACAAAGCTTAATGGTAAATATTCTACCATACAAGCAGAGGATCACCCCCCAACCATATAATCATGCACCATACAGCTGCATAAATATTCCATCATACAATTGAAAACTTTTTGTGACATCATAAAATTTGCATTGTACAATTTTCCATACAATGTATAAAGGCATTTATGTAATCTCGGGTGGTCATACAATGAGGTGCTAGACAAGGCGACAGAAATTAACAAGTCATGCAATTGAATAGTTGCAGGTCCATCCAATGGAAAAGCTTGTCGACCGTACAATGGAATTTTGTCTCAGCAATCGTATAGTGGAGTTTTGCTTGCCGACCATACAATCAAGGTATTGTGTCTTGCAACCGAACTATACTGTTGTTGTACAGTGCAAAAAGGCAAGATATGTTGAACAATTGGAACTAATTGTACAATGGAGGTTGAGGGTGGTCACCATACCTTCAAACTAATATCACGTACAACTGAGGTCCTCCTTGGCGACCATACAAATATGAAATGAGCAGGCTGTAAAACCTGCATAGCCAAATTAAAGTGTAGTACAATTAGGGCATCAAGATAATGTTGTCGCCATACAATGTAGATACGTGAGTTAAGTCGTCATACAATATAGACGAGTGAATCAAGTTGTCGTACAATTACAAAGTTACATCCTACTCTTGGTCATACAATATTGCCAAAGAAGTGATATGGCCGTACAATCTAAAACTTTTCTCATCGTACAATTTAAAGACTTTTCCTTTTATAAATTTTTCCCCATTTTTTGAATTCAAACTTTCAATATAATATTTTCTCATTTTTAGTTCCAAGTTTCCTTTTTTATAATTTCCTTTTTGAACCCTTCGCACTTAGTTTATTTTATTTTATCTCCATTTCGTGCCTTAACATATTGGTTTCATACAATCGTTTATAGCATTCATTTACACAACAAGATTCAACATATTCCAATTCAAATAATTCGTCAACCATAGGGATATTTTCCATACCTTCATTAATGTTTCGACGAGAATAAATAAATCATCCCCCTCGTAGTTGGCAAATCATCCCCCTCGTAGTTGGCACCACGTGACTTCCTCACCTTGTACAAATTGGTTGGCTACAAGATTATGTACAATTCGCCAACGTCCAATTGTGCATGGTATTGTTGTTGGAAATGGCATTAAATGATGCTTTTATGCATATTATTTAACAACTTGATCATATCCTAATCGTTTTGTTACCATGTAGTGTTTGGCCATAATCAGTAGTCGAAGATTAGGGACTTGTTCCACATTTGGATCTAAGTATTCCTTCACCAATTGATCACAATCTTCTCCATTTATCTTGTCATCATGTTCATCTGGTGATGCCTCAATTGTGTTTACTTCATAATTGATGTATCTCGTTCTTACTCTACAGTATGGCACATGCAATCTCCATTTGCCATATATTTTTAATAATTTTATCCACTAGGTTGGTGGGCTGAACAAACATTTCGTCAAATACAGGTGTGTTCATGCTATGGCAACCTTGACCAGCTTCTCCATGACAAGTTGTCATGTCCCCGTAAAAATGAAAGAAGATAGGTGAGCCATGAGGAACATAATCAAAGTCAAATTGCATCAAACATAAGAACAAGCGGGTGAATATTAAAAAGACTATTAATTATCTTGCAATGAGTTAACAAAGACTAACCGATTAAACCAAATATGTAATTAATTACTCAAGGGAAGCCGCAACTAGTCAAAATAAAAGTCATGCCTTTTGAAAGGTTACATAGTATGAAGGGACATATCCATTCGCCGGGAGAGGTATAAGAACAGGTGAATTAAATACAAGAGAGGCATCAATCCTTAGTAAGAACATTCCTAAGTGCAAGACACAGCAGATTGAAGACTAAGGGGACATATTAGGTGGACAGCAAAAATACAAGGAGCACCACAAATCCAAGAAGAAACTCGTGTAGTTCCAGCACAACATATTACCATAGAAATAGATATATATATATATTTATATATATATATATATATCATAGTTGCCGCGAGACTGGTACTGGTACTAGTACCGGTGTCGGTACGGCTTTTTTTTTTAAATAGGAGACGGGGGTACTTGGAGACGCCATTTTTTTTAATATAAATAAAAAACAAAAAAATTAAAAATTAATAATTTATAGTAAATCTGAAAATATGATGACATTGAACTTTCAAAACAATAATTTAATCAACTCTTAGATACGTCAAATACATTATGCTTTAACTTTTAAAGTTTCAAATGTTTAAACTTTAAAGTTTTTTTAGGTATTTTAGCCGGAGACGTCATTTTCT
Source organism: Sequoia sempervirens (assembly GCA_007258455.2). Taxonomy (NCBI): domain Eukaryota; kingdom Viridiplantae; phylum Streptophyta; class Pinopsida; order Cupressales; family Cupressaceae; genus Sequoia; species Sequoia sempervirens. The sequence goes on along the minus strand of VDFB02061795.1, from coordinate 24,630 downwards.
ACAACAGGAGACGGCAAGGTACTCAAGAAACTTCAACATAAGTCTCCAGCCTCCTGGAGGCGTCTCTGGAGACGGTACCAGTCTCCAAGACGCGTCTCAAAGGGGGGAGACGCGTCTCCCGACAACTATGATATATATATGTCGGCGTAACAACTAGCACCTCTGGAGTAAGAGTTGGTACGGACAGCTATGCACACTACGCAATGAGTGCTCTTCAAATTAGGAGGGGAAGCTCCCTCGTTGTGCTTGACAAAAGTATTTGCAAATTGGAAATAAACTAAACTAAATCCTGTCTTTTTGTTTCAGCTGTAGAGGTACAAGGCTTTCTCGAAAACTATATACGTTGCAGCTGAGAATTTTCTAGTTTCGCAGATTCACTAACTAAAACTAAACTTAATTACTTAAATTCTATCCAGTTTCCTCAAGAAAACAGAGCATGAGGAAACGGAGCAAGTTTCGACTATCAAACGATAAACGAGTGTAGATTCTCAACTTGAAGGCAAGGTGGCACATCTATCAACTCAATCTAAACACGCTTATTGGTAACAACATCACACGATAAACTTAATACGAATTCTCTACTTGAAGGCAAGGTGGCACAACTATTATCTCAATCCGAATAAGTTTATTGTTCACAACAACACACGATAAACAAGTGCAGATTCTCTACTTGAAGGCAAGGTGGGCACAACTATCATCACAATCTGAACAAGTTTATTGAACACAAAACAGATTTATCTAAACTATGGAAAGAATTCACCATTACGATTGCATGAAACCCTATGTGGCATAACAATTAATCATAATAGTAAAGACGCATGAACAAATACCAAAAGAGCAATATTGAGGGCAAGGTAGGCACAACATATATTTCTCTCTCGAGCAAAAGTTAATTACAAATGAGCAAAAGCTCTTATTTATATACATCAAGGTGTAGGGAACCCTAAAATCACCTTGAGTCAACTACAGTCTTGCAATGCATGCAAGATTTATTACTAAACCCTAATGAAGTAAACTATACAGTTAACTGGAAAACTACCATCAGTTAACCGATACATTTAACCTAAATGGACAATGTGCAAGCATGCACGTCCTTATTTAAAGCAAAGTTAACTGGCCACTACCTTCAGTTAACTGGAAACCCTAACCCTAACTCCTGTGATGATAATTCCAAGAATGAGATAAGCATGTGTTAAGTCAGCAAGTAAACTCAAGACTGAAAGTCGAGTTAACTGCTGCTCATGACTCAACCCTCGAAATTAACTGCAAGTCCCAAGAACTCATCAATTTCTCTGTCATCTGGCACTTTGATACTGTCTAAAGCAATAATCTGCCTCTTCAATTCTTTGTCGCCCTCTTTTACTGTCATCTCAGTCTAACACTTTGACCAAGAACTCATCAATTTCTCTGTCATCTGGCACTTTGATACTGTCTAAAGCAATAATCTGCCTCTTCAATTCTTTGTCGCCCTCTTTTACTGTATGCATGCCATCTTTAACATCTTGAGTCGCCTTTCTGAAACTGGCTGCAATAATTGAAACATTTTCAGCTTAGCCGCCATAGGTTCTCCTTCAAGGCTATCTCGAATCAATCTCTCGAACTCAGCTTGCACTTTATCTAATTCAATGTACGTGCCGTCTTCAAGGAGATAGTGGCACGGAATCTGAACAACAAAACCACTGACAAGTGCAAGTACTCCAACTACATCATCTTTCAGTGAAAACAACTTGGTAGAGATCTTCTCACATATTTCCATTTTGAGAAGGTGTTGCTCTCTCCAAGTATAAACTTTCTCTTGATCTTCATCAATCTCCAAGGCATCGTATGCAACAGACAACTGAGATACAAGAACACGATCCTTGGCTGAACTCTCTGCAACTGAAACCTCAAGCAACTGAATACCCTGACGGAGTCTATGTGCATCACTCCTCAACTGATACAAATCTGCAAGAAGACGTTGACCTGTAGCAACTAAACTTTCAACCCAGTTATCCAAAAGTCTGCCATGACTGACTAAATGATCCAGTTTTCGTTGTTCTGCAGGTGTATGCTAAGGAAGAACAGGTGCTCTATTCGAATTTCCATGAACAAGATCAGAAATATATTGACGAAGTTGGCCAATTTCAGCTTTAAGCAATGCCTTATCCTCTCCATCCTTCGTGATGCGTTCTTCAAGATTATTGGTAACAATCTTAAGAAGAGTCACGTCTGTCTCTCGAGTGGTCCTGCCAAGATTTGCTTTAGTAAATGTAAAGTCACCAACTTCAACTTCATCTAGGCTCTTACCCTCTGGAGGAATAGCAACCTCTATAACAATCTCTGATTCTGGAGTCTTCTCAATATGCACCTGTTTCTTAATCTTCTTGTTCGACCTTTTCTAATAAGGCTCTCCGAACTCAGATAAATCAAGGTTATGCGAAGGCTCTCGCCTGTCTTCCCAAAGACCTCTCGAGCCAACAAGACTGAACAATATCATCAATCCGAGGAGAGACTGTCCCAGATGTATCCACCTGTGGTGGTTCAGTGGTCTCTGACCCAACTCGAATTGGTATCTCAAGCTCCGAATCTATGTCAATAGGTTGCACGTGAGGTGAACTAGGAGGTGAAACGCGAGGCTCAGCCTAAATAACTGTCTCTACTGGAATCTCAGGAACATTCTCAACTTGTTTCTGCTTCCTCTTACCAGTAGCTCTCTTCCCTGTGTTTCCACTGAGTCTAACCCCTTCAGGAGGTATCACAATAGCCTTGACTCGAGGTCTTGACCTAGAAGTAGAAGGCAATGAAGCAAACTCCTCTAGCGGCTCTGCTACAGGAACTGACTTTCGTTTCCGCTTACTCTCCAAGAACAACTTGCTGGTTTCGATAACTGATTTAGAAATCTCCTCAATAGAAGTATTCTCCTTGGCGTACCAATCTGGTGAACGAAGTGGCTGCCGAGCAATCTGATCTCTGACATATGAATTGAGAAGAACTTCTCCATCATCATCCGATAGACCATCAACATCTTCTGATAAGTAATTAGAGAGCTGACCGATAGTAAGTCTACAATAGTGACGATGAGGAACCTCGAATTCATCTTCACAATTAGCCCAGAAATTTTCAAGTGCTGGCTTATGTGCAATCCCTCGCTCTAACCTGTCTGCATAATGACCAAGAGGATCATAAGAACGCCTCTCAGTATGAGTTTTGAACTTGAACCTTTCTACCTCGGTAGACATAAGCCTGGCATCTGTCGCCGCATTGTATGTGAAAATTCCCAATGTAAATGGAAAATTAGCCGCAGTCTTATGACGACTACGAAGAAAGAAATGAACATGTTGCATCTGCCTGAGAAACTCCATGAAGATAATCATGTCTGAAGGATACCTCGGCAACATCAGGGGCTCTCCAACATATCCATAAACTCGGATGTATGTGAAAGTAGGGAATTGAATAAACCAATCCGCCCAAGTCTCCATTGCTGATTTCGCTTCGGCGGAAATATGAATGTGCATCTCATTGTCAAGATCTCGAACTGTCTTCATAGAAAAATGATCAGTCACTACTCGGAAGTCTTGTTCAGATGTAGAGAATTCTAACTGAGGATAAAACTCGTGAACACGCTGAACACCGAGAGTGCCATTAGTTTTTAGAAGCCTGTAGCTACCTTGGAATGCAACCAAGTAGACTAAGTATAATATCATATGAAACTCATGAAACTTGAGAAAATTAGTAATCTGCTGATGTAAGCAATCACTAATCAACATAGCCCAGTCAAAACGTTCTGTGCCATCAAGAATCCTGGAAATAAGATAGAACATCCATGAACGGAAAGTGCTAGCATCCTGTTGACCCGTAACTCGATTGAGCAAAGTTATCAAAACAGCAACCTCGTCCTTGAATTCACCACGACCAATCTTCTTAGGCATGTTAGTTTTCTGAACTTTCAGCCATTTCTGAGCCACTTTTCTCTGTGAACGTTGCTGATCTCCATCCCATATCTTCTCATTGGCTTCAATAACCACAGTAAAGTTATCTGAACGCGGAGGAATAGCAAAACATTTCTCTATGTCCTTCGGTTTGAGACTGCAAACAACCCTCCCGTCAACTAATCTGATTTGTCGTGAAGACGAGTCATAATGCTTGATGCAAGCAAGAACAAACTCGAAATCAAAAGTAGTAACAGGAATGGATGCTGCTGCCAACAATCCGGAACGCTCAAGATTCCTCAACGCATTGCTGCTAACACCCTCCAGACTACTCAAATTAACCACTGGATAAACATGATTTAGGTCTGTATCTGAAGTTTTCACAAAATTATGTGTAAGAGCCGATTTGGCCTTGTAATCAATGAGATTGAACTGCATTTTGAAAATGATGACTTTTGACTGTAAAGTCGAATATACTTGAAGAACTTTCTGAAAACTTCTGGACAAGGCTAAAAATAGCCTAAGACAAGAAAAAATTTCGAAGTTTTTCTGGAACATGGGTTTTGTGCAAAACGGAATTCTGAACAAACCCAGATAGCTGGATTCTCGAAAAAATGTGTTTCAGGCCCACATGCAAAGAAATTCTCGGAAAAAAGCACAGAGCTTCAAAATGAAGGCTACGGGGCAATTTTCTCGAAAAAATCTAAGACGTGGGTTTTGCTGTAAATACTGAAGTATGCAAACCCAGATGATCAAACTCTGAAAATATGTTGAATTTCTTTGACATGCGAAGAAAGTACCTAAGATGAGAAATAGAAGAAATAAGACAGAAGATAGAAAGTTTTGCTTGTCTGCTTCTGAAGAATTCGCCAATCTCTGTTGTAGAACTTGATGAAACCTGCATGCAAAGTGAAAATAAAGTCTGGAATCTTCTTCCTCTGAACAATCTGAACTCGTTGCTATGAAGAATGCTGAATTCTGACACCTGCAACACCTTTAGCTTGCTAGTCGCTCAAGAAGAATGAAGACTTCGAAGCTTAAGAGGATGAAATAATGGACGCCAATGCTTGGTTAAATAGATTTTCATCATTGAAATTCGCATAAAGCATGAAATCCATGAAAAGTGCGCTTGGCTTGTGATTGGACCCCAACTTAGTTAACTGAAACAAAGATAAGCTAAATAAGGCGTCATGCTTTAGGGTTTTCCCTTTTCAATCTTCAGTTAACAAATTCATGCGATTTTGACTTTAGTTGACAATCTTCATTGAATTCGCCATCCTTCACACTTGCTTTAAATTCACAATTTAGAACTAAAGCGTCCCTTTTGAGAACTAAAGTTGACAATCTTTGTTGAAATGAATTCGTCAATTTCATGCTTTAAATCTTAAAACATTCCAAATATAGCGACCCTTTCAAGACTTCAGTTGACATTCAAGAAAAGAATGAATTCGCCAACTTCACACTTATGCTTCAATTCTAAAAATAACGTCCCTTTTGGAACTTAAGTTGACAAAAGGTGAAGCGCCAACTTCACAAAAACTTCACAATTGCAACCAAATTCGCCATGCATGTGAACTCAAGTTGACTTTCAAGAATAATCTTCAGTTAAGTGAACATGCAATCAAGTTAACTCAACATGCAAGGTTGTTAACTGGACATGCAAACTAGTTAACTCGACATGCGAACTGAAAGATCACTCAACATGCCAATATATGAACTGAAGATGACAACCCAGAAAACGTTTAGTCTAACTGCAGTCAGAACTCAAGTTAAGGCGTCCATTCAACTCTCTGTCGAAAATCCAACTTTGACCTCTTAAGGCGAATTCCAGACTTAGCCAAATTTCATGAAAATTTGGACTTAAAACCTCTTCAGGGCCTCTGTTCATCCTCTGACATTGGCTGACTGACTCCACCGATTAGCTGGCTGACAGGTGCATCGCAGAGCTGAGCAAAAACTGATCAAAAGGTATCTTGAGACTGAAAACCATAAAACTGACATCTGAAGACTCAAAAATCCAAGCACCTTTTTCAAAAGCTGCGCTTTTTCTCAGACTTAGTCAAATTTTGACATCTGCATCTCAAACGAAGGGAAAAATAAATCCTTCATAACTTCTGATTTACCAACTTTCAGGACTGGATCACAGGTTCACTGCGGAGCTGACTTCATTCTGCACGACAGCTGCAAAGGCACATTTCCCAAGAAAACATCATCTGAGGGGTGAAAATCAAGGGCGCCTTTTTCAAAAGTTGCTCTTTTTCCTCCAGACTTCGCCATTTCTGGAAATGATCAAAATAACATAAAAACTCCGACTGCAAGCTGCTGAGACATCTTCTGATCTGACGGAGACAGGCAACGGAAAGCTGAACGTAACACGGACATATTGAATATCTAATATCATCAAAAAGAAAGCATTAAAGGCTTGAAAAGCTCAGGCGCCTTTCTGAAAAAGTGCTCTTTTGCTTTTTCTTTGATATTTTGATTAAGATTTGACCCCACGTTTGACCTCTGATTCAAGCACTTCTGCAACTCAAATTCACCCACTGACGGATGCGTCGCGAAGCTCGAACAAATGTGAGATAGACATCTTGGGTGGCGTTTAGCCAAAAACCTACATTTGGCACCTCAAAAAGATGGGCGCCTTTTTCAAAAGCTGCACTTTTTACCAGTGTTAGCCAATTCTCGTTTTCCTCTCGTCTTGCGCTGTATCCTCCGTAACTCGAGCAAAACAGGTCCGTTTGAGAAACTTGATAGCTCATCGCGAAGCTGACGTGATGCCGGACAAATGTCTAATGGAGGTGACAAACCCTAAAAATAGGATCTGAGCCCCTAAAAGATAGGGCGCCCTTTTGAGAATGTGCTCCCCTCTTCAGAGATAGAAAATTTTAATGATTTTCCTTCAAATTTTCACTTTTCTCAAATTTCTTTAGTAACAGACTGATATGACACTGTAGGATACCACCCCTGGTGTGATATCTAATTTTCCGATTTTTGCACTAGATAGATTTCGCTTGATCATAAAATGATAAACATTATGCATGAACTTGGTAACATTCAATGAAAGTAATCATCAAGAAGAGAAATTTCTAAACACCAACGGATTACTTTCTTTCCAATGAACAAAAGTATATTTAAATATTGTACTTGTTGTCTAGGATCTGTAACAGCATTTAAATGCTAAGATCTCTGCTCTAGGCACATTACACTAGCATAGCCATTACACAGCCATTACAAGAGAATTGAAACAGCAGATTTGGATATACTTTCTGATTACAATATAGGACTGATTTCACCACACAGGCTGCTCAAAAACATCCTAACAGGACTGTAACAACTCAAACATTTGTGTCAGCTATAAAAATATTCAAGGGAAAGTGTATAAGACTAACAGGGATGCTTCACATTGTTTGACAGTCCACCATGCTTAATTCTGGGCAGTATTGACACTGGTATCATCTTATTACATACTTATTTCAGACTCTATGATTGTCTTATAAGGGTAACAAATTCTGATTACACACAGCAGTCCATATAACACTGGTTTCTTGATTACCAGCAGTAACAGTCCTCAACATTAATAAATTATGAGTGTAGGGAAGGTTGAAAGATGCAATTTAATATAGACTCAGACCTGGTATAATATCGACCCAAATCTGGAAGTGGTTGCAGCAGTTACAAGAGTTCCCGGAATGCTCGAACAGCAGCTATAGACACCTCCTTTGCAATCCATTCCCTTGAGAATTGGTACATCCAGCCTCATACATCTCAGACACTCTTCCAAAGTCCTCTAACAAAGCCCACGTTCAGATTTTAGACATGCCACTGTAGCGAATCACTGTTCACGAGCACTGTAGCGAATCACTGTTCACGTGCACTGTTCATGCGCACTGTAGCGCGGGTACTGTAGCAACACATTAAATAGCTTGAAACCTGATTGATGATGGCTGCCAATGAATAACTTAGGTCTGCAATAGATATGCCTTTAAACTGCCTCAAACCCTATGTTGATTTTTCACCTGTAAGCTCCAAATGGACTCCTGAATGAACCCCTCTCAAGCAATAATATCAGCTGGTATTGCACAGCCTCAAAATTGCACTAACACTGAAGAGTTTTCGTTCTCCAATGCGGAAATGGCAAAAAACCCTAATTGGTTTCCTCTCCAAGCATGAACTCCAAAGACACAATTTAATATTCTCAAAACATAATGAATTCGAATGCCTTTGATGCCCTTTTATAATTCCTCAAGAAAGTCGACCTCTTAAGTTGCTTTTAATCCTCTTTTGAAATCCACTTTAGGTTTTTAATAAAACTTTATAATATCTCTCTAACCTTGGGTGTCCAAAATAATAATATAAAAATGTACTTTAAGTGATTTAAATTGAGGGTCATGGCCTCATCGGAAATAAAGTACACTTTTAAATTATAATTTAACTTTATAATATTTAATTATCATTAAAGTACCTTTAATGATAATTAATCATTAATCATTTAATATTTTGCCCATTCAATCAAATAAGAGGTCAACACTGCATCTGCGACCTGTTCAGGTGCCTTACTAAATTTAGTAACCCTGACTCCCCTAAAATGGTGACTTACTATAAATAGTAAGTATGAAGAACTGAGTCAAACGAAGGCCAAACTGAACCCATATTGAGCTCTGAAGGAGAAAAACACCCTGATTACTGCCACGAAGGACCCTCTAACTATCAGTGTTAGCCTACGAGGGTCAATTGATAGGCTAATCCTTACGAACTCTGATGCTCGGAAAATGGGGACATTACAGACACTGACACCAACTCCATATTTAAAAACCCCAAAAACGACCTTCTGACATCACTTTAACAAGATTAAGACTCAATTAAGCAAAATGCCTTAGTGAAGCAAAAATTTTGCTTTTGGGTACAACAATATATATATATATCTTCAAGAAGACCAAGTCTATTTCACATTCAGGTGTATTTCTACCACTTAATGTCTTACATTTATATAAGTATAATCTTGCATAAGGAAGGAAGAATAAATGTATTTCTATACATAATCATTGGCCTATATATGCATGTTACTTATAGATAATAAAGAAGGATCTCTATGAGTGAAACTGTACTATGTTAACTATATGAAACCCACCCTGTCGAAAGGGCCAGGGGTGGAGTGGTAGAGAGCCAAAATCCCACTTGCAACCTCCACCCAATTCCTCAAAAGGAAGGGCCAAGGCTGGAGTGGTAGAGAGCCAAAAGACCACTTGCGACCTCCACCCAATCCCACAAGATGGCAAGTGTCTTTAGGGGTTGTGACTTTGATGGGGAAAGCAGGTACAAGTCGCCAAGGAGGAGGGTTGTGGTATACACCCTCTTAGGCTTGGCATATGACTTTGGGTGGACCCATCATGTCCCTTCTCCCAGTTTCATAATAGGTTGCATTATTGATAATCCATAACTGTGATGAAATTGTCTAATTCTAACAAATATATATACATATTGGTGGAATGTTGTTCATGTGGTGAATGCAGGTTTCAATCCAAGATTACATCATTGAGGAGTTATTTATTTGATAAGGTGAAATCCCTAACCCTAGTTTGTGGAATTTGTGATCAATAGGTGAATTCTAGGGAAAATTAGGACAAGGGATATTACACAAGCTTTTCCATGATTACTTCTTCATCCTTGCTAGTTGTCCAATCTATCATATTTAGGATGATTTTGGCTTCTTGTCTTTCCTTATACAGCTTCAACTTAGACCCATTAACACTGTTTTTCATCAAAGTGCCATCTAAATTTTCCAACTTTATGGATCCATTCTCTAACACTTCCCTTATCTTAAAAGGTCCTAACCACCTTGCCTTAAACTTGTCAAGCTTGATTTCATTATGGCCATTATATTTCAAAGCTAATTGAGTTGACCAAAATTCATTCTCCAAAGATGCTTGTCATGCTAGTACTTTCGTTGTTTTTGCATAACCTTTGTTGCCCATTGTGCCAGTATTCTATGTTCTTCGAGCTTATTTAATTGGAAGACTTTCCTTTAAAATTTCAATATCACTGAAGCGATTCTCCACAACAATTCTCAAGCTTGGTAACAAGTATTTTGTCGAGACCACAACTTCTTGGCCATACATGAGTTAGAAGGGCATGTATCATGTAGTCACTTTATATGTCATTTGATATTGCCCATAGCATGGCCAATAACTTCTCCTTTCAATCGGTTCCTTCAAAGCTGAATGATTAATGAATGACGGAGATGAGAACTTTAATCGTTGACTCTGCTTGACCATTTTCTCTCGAGTACTATGAGCTCAAGAGTGAAATACTTGAAACTCACTCATCATAAGTTGGATCACATGATTCACAAAGTGGCCTCCTTTATCACTAGTTATCTGAATGTGAATGCCATATTTGGAGACTACATGTTCATAAATGAATCTAGCAATGCTTAGTGCTTTATTGTTTGACAATGCTATGGCTTCTGCTCATTTAGTCAGGTACTCTATTGCTACAAGCCTACAATGATATATCTACACCAATGGAGTTGGTTGACCTTTAGATTACCAATAAAATCCAATTCCCACCTCTCAAAGAGTTCTTGAGGTTGCGACAGTGAGAGCGGCATATAGTCTCTTCTCAATGTTTTCCCAACTCTCTAGCAAGTGTCACATACGACTACCCACTCTCGCACGTCCGTACGTAGTGTTGGCCACAATAAGCCAACGAAAAGGACATTTCTAGCAATAGCATCTAGTCCCATATGGCCTCCTGCCAACCCCTCATGCACTTCCACTAATACTCCTTTTATTTCTTTGTGCATGACACACCATCTAAGAATGTGATTGGATTATATTTTGTATAGGAGTTTGTTGAAAAGTTGGAACATTTTACTTTTCAAAGTTAGCTTCCTCCTTTCCCCCGATGGCATATATTTCGGCAATGTTGATGTAGAAAAGTATTTCCTAATGTGCTCGTATCGAGGAGGCAATGCAACTTCCCTTTCTATAGAGTACAATAGTTACATTCAACACTTGACAATAGTCGACTGGCAAAGAAAACAAGATGATCAAGTCCTTGAGGTTTGACTTGTGCCAATGTTGCTCATATCGTAAAATTTGATGCATCAACATGGACATGAAACTCTTTGTTCCAATTTGGGCATGCGGGGATGGATGAACTAATCAGTCATACCTTTAGTTCATTAATGTCTTCTCCTATTCTTCTACCCATGTGAATGTTATTCCCTTTCTCGTGAGCATGTCTAGTGGATATGATATTTGGGTAAAATTCTTTATAAATCATCGATAGTAACCCACATGGCCCAAGAAAGATTTGAGTCCAGTGACATCCTTCGATGCTTCCATCTGTACAATCACTCTTATCTTATCCAGATCAATCTTTAACCCCGCTTTATAGACTATGTGCCCAATGATTTTACCTTGGGGTACCATGAATCGATAATTCATTAGGTGTAAGGCCAATTGTGCAAAATCATTCCATGCACTTGGCGAGGGATTTCAAGTGAGTTTCCTAGTCATTGTAGATTGACCAACGTCCACAAATGCTTTAAATTTCCCTAACGACATATTGTCAAAGATGTGGAGGATTATCCTCTACAAAGTAGTCAGGCCATTGCATAGTTTGAAAGGCATCTGACTCTATGCATAAACTTCATCTTGTACCACAAATGTGGTTTTCAACTTATCTTCTTCCACTATACTTATTTGATTATATCCGAAGAAGCCATCCATACAGGAATAAACTTTATGGCTTGTGACTTCCTCGATGAAGGGAATCAAGAATGGATCCTTGATGGTAACTGCATTAAGACTTGTAAAATCCACACATATCCGGATTTGTTCAAATTCCTTTTCAAGTGATATAACAATCGAAGATACCCAATCACTTGTTTCTACTGACGATTATACCTACTTCTAGCATTTTCTTTATTTCTTCTTGGACTTTTGCCACATAATTCTTGTTCATCCTATATGGTCTTTTTCATACAAGTTGTGCTCTTGGTATCAAGGGGGTTCTATGCACATAGGGTTTTGGCTATATTCCTTTCAAGACTTTATAACGCCATGCAAAAGTATCTTTATATTCCAAGAAATTTTAAATGTAGTAGCCTTGAGTATAGGATCCCAATTTCTCCTACCATAATCAGCTCAAATATACCTTCTTCTCCCAAGTTTAGTTTTCTTGTTCATGGTTCCTCGTACTTTATTACCTTGTCCCACGCAAAGTTGTGTTGGTGTGTCATCCAATTTGGCAACTCCTTCCTTGTACTCCTCATACTCTAGTGGGAATATAGCCTGACAACTTTCTTCCTCTTCTCTAATTTATCCAATTCGTATCATATTTCAATCCTGTTGAAACACTTCATAATATTCTAGTTGCCAATGAAAGAGCTCACTTAAGGAGCTAGCTTCGTCTTCTAAGCAAAGTTAAAGTTCAAGTACTCCATCATTCGGCTCCATGAGAGCTCTCTCTTCTTCTGCCCATGTTTCCCCTACACCCAAGTCAGAATCGGAGGAAGTAACTTCTTTGCTCACTTCCTAATTTCTCAAGACTACAATATATTTTCTTCCTTCTTTTTTCTATTGACAGGATATTCTTCTTCCAATTATGATCAATGTTGGTTGCTATCAGCCATGCTCTACCCAACAGTGCATCATAAGCTTTTTTCTCTAAAGGAATGACCACAAAGTTCAAAAGGAAATGTTGAGTCTCAATTGTTACCTTCTATGCCATTAAGAGTCCCGATGGTTTGATCCCATGTTGGTCTACTCCTACCAGTTGGAATGTCGACGACCAAAGGGTTGGTTTCCCCAAGCATTTCCATGTGTCTTCTAGCAATACATTTAATCTAGATCCTCTATCCACAATTGTGTTTGCCAAACTTTTCCCCAAAATTTGCACATGTACGACGATTGATTTCTTCCCCATATTTATTGCTAGTATCATCGGGTCAATGACTTGTTCACCATGTAGTGGTGGTTCTATTGTTGTATCTAAATTGTTGTCTACATTTTTTCCCTGACTTTGATTATAGTCATTCTCCACTGTATTCATGATTGCCACTCTCAGTTGTGGCATACTTTGCAAAAGATCTATCATTCTTACTGGTACAGTGGTTTGTAGCACCTATCTTGTAATGTTTTCATCGGATTCAAACAATGTAGTACTTTCTTTTTCATTAGAATTCCTTTGTTCCTTTTCCATGGCTTTTCCTACCTCCACCTTTGCTTCTTGAAGCATTTCTTTCTCCATGCAAGGGTCTAGATATGTAGACTTTTTTGTTTGTGCTCTAGTGATGGCCAAAATTGCCTTATATTATTCTTCTACATTGATCATATTAATGTTGCCTATTTGATTTTGATAGTCGATGTCCTCATGGTCGCCTAGTCTACACCATTTGCATAACATCCCTCCCTGCCTCATTCTGGTTACTTTGGCATTCTCTAACGAAATGCCCACATTATTACATTTACGACATTGTGTCATAGGTTGTCCTTTGGTATCATACTGGATTTGGCATCTTACCCAAGTGTTATTGTTGAATCAATTATTGTTCCCTCTCTTGTTGCGGTACCCACCAGGTGATGCATTATTGTTGTTATTATACTATTTCTTTGGCGATGTATTTGGTGGGGTAGATTGTTTGCGTTGTGTAAAGAGCACTTGTGTGTTTCTTGTTTTTAAATTGTATGGACACTCCTTGATAGAATGTCCCAAAACTTGGTAGATGTCACAAAATAATTTCTTAGCATGGTTTGTTTTAATATGACCCTCATTTTTGCATCCAGTGCACCATAGCTCCTTATTTTCCTTAGTGACTTCTTTTTCAGTCTGCAATTCTTTTATCATTCTCATCATATCCTTCCTCAAGGCTTGGGAAATTTTTAAATTCATTATCACTACTATCATCTGAACTCTCATCTTCTTATGTCTTCCTTTTCCCTCGAGAGGGGATTTTATCCTCACTCTCAATGTCCATTTCTTGACTATAAGCATTGGCATAGGAGGGTAGTGGCACAACTTCCATCTTTTTCCTTAGTGAAGGAAGTAGCCCTTCAATGAAACATCACTTTTTCAGACCGTCGACAGATTGATTTTCCAATTTTACCAAAAGTTCTTTGAGCCTATAATTGTAAGCTCTCACATTTTCATGCTTCCCCTACTTTGTATTGTAGATTTCTAATAATATCTCATTATCATTTTGTAGATTTCTAATAATTCTTATTCCAATGTTTTCCTTAACAAGTCCCATGTAGCTTTGGTGCCTACTTCGAGCTCTATGTACCAATCTATCACTATGCCCCTCAAGGTCACTGTAAATGATCTTAGCCAGTATGATCTATTCTCCTATCCATTGGCTATCCATATTGTTTCACATATTTTATAATTCCATACAAGACCCTCTAATCCGTTGCCTATGAATTTTGAGAGTTTTTGCCTCTCCACGTTCGAACTTGTCAAGGGAGTCACCATCTTTCTTCCTTGATACAACCTTGTGAATAGAAACTAGTTGGAGACTTTTGATTTGTATGTTTCAGTGCTTCTCTTCCACTCTCAGCCACATATGAAACCTCTACTCACCCTTTCTCAACGTTCCATATGCGCTGATTTCCCTCGGAATATTTCTTGTGCTCCCTTTGTCCTAGAGTTTTAGACTCAAATCCTCCAATTCTCAGCTCTTCTATAAGTAGTAATTCTTCAATGTAGTGGATATTGTTCTCGTATGTTTCTAACAGTGAGTTCGTGAACTCTCCCTCCCACTCTTCTTTATTTGGTGGTGTTTGTATTGATGATTTCTCAGCTTGGGCAACAAGATCCAAGTGCGTTTTGTCGTGCAACGGTAAATGCCTTGCTATTTGCTCGCACTCTACTTTTGTGTATTGTCTTATCATGGAACTCTTTTTCTCATCCCAACTACAACTCTGACTGACGCTTCAACTTTTACTTCATTCTCGAGATGGACTCAAACTTTCAGTTAATAACCCTTTGATTTCTTTGACTATTCCCCTCAATCTTCTTCTTCATTTATTTTGTTCCCTTACTCTCAAGGAGAGTCTAATTTTTTGTTCTAATGGCTCATGACAACTTTGTAATGTTTTCTTGTCACTGTTCAGATGTAATGGCACTAATTTTGAGAAGTGTGTCATTGGTCAATGCTACATTCTTCTTATTCTTGTCAATTCCTTTCTTCGTAGCATTGGAGCATTTGATGACAATGTTGTTCGTGTTCTTTTTCCATGTGTAGATCTTGTAAAATTATAAATTGTCATAGAAGGAATCTTAGAAGACAATTCAGGAGATGATCTACTTCATTTACTTGCAAGTTATCTCAAATTGCATCCTATGGAATTTTTCTCCTCACAGTTTTGCTTCATGCGTGCTCCTTGATGGATATGTCCAACAAATTTACAAGATCTTGTGTAAGGTCTTCTCTTACTTCATTAGATTGCACTGGTTCTTTTGCTAGCTGCCCCATTTATATGACCATTTTCACCAACCTAGCTTCGTACTCAACCGAACTTCTTGTAGGCAGTTGCACCAAATGTTTATTGCCTAATTCAATATGCTTGAATATAACCAAGTAAATAGAATAAATGAATATCAAAAACTACAAAGGATTCATACCAACAATTGCATAAAGATATCTTAATGTATTTCATTCATATTCTTATATAAAATAGTTCAGGAAAATCTCATAATATGCAGTTTGTTTTCTCAAGTACAATAGGAGTATATAAATTAGCCAATGGTTGCTGAAACATCCAACTGATGGCAACTACCAAGACCAGCAGTTTACATATCCTACGGAAAAACTAATCACACCAACTACCAAAGAAATAAAATATCTAATAAGAATAGTTTTTTAATTACATTTCCTACTCAAACTCTTCAACTCCTGATTTTTCATTTGAAACTACTTCAATGTAATGTACTTGTCCCTTTTCGAGACATCTATCACCTGGTGCCCATGGCTCTTTGCATTTGAATCAAATTTTCTTCCTCAATTCATTTTTTGCCTCTTCCTCCTTTCTTGAAGCAAAATTTTTATTTTGATTGAAACTTTTTTGAAAGGGCTTCTTCAGAGGAAAAGTCTTTGTATAAAATTTGCTCTTCAGAATTGAAGTCTCAAATTCTAAGAACCTTTTGATAGCCTCCTATAGAGATAGAGGTTTGAAAGCTTTGGCTAAACTTTTGAGGGGTCCAAACAAGCCTTCAATGAACAACATAATCAACCTTCTTTCAATGATATTAGGTACTCTTACAGAAAGTTTATGAAAATCAACAACACAGTTCTCCACACTTCCATATTGTTTGAGCTATGCTAACTCCCAAAAATGAACCTCAAGGTCTTTTATATCAAACTTCTCAATTAGCCTTCTATTGAATTCATCATATGAATTGATGAGATTGTTTCCTTAGGTAATCAACCCATGGTACCACCATTCATGAGCTATACCTTCAAGGTGAAGAGTAGCAAACTTAATTGCTTCATCTTATAACATTGGTTTGAGAGACAAAAATGTGTCCAATTTCTATATCCATAACCAAGTTGTACACTTGTTAGAACCATCAAAGGTAGGAAGTGTTAACTTTCCCAATGCATGTTGAAGATCTCATTAATTTGCTTGAGGCCTTGTCTCAATTCTTGGACTATTTCTTGTCTTCTTCATTTTTTGGAAGTTTCTAAATTTCATTTTAGCATGTATTTTTGCTAGTAGAGATTTGTATACAACATAACATGCAATACCATTCACCACAAAAACCTGAACCTCTACCTCTAGAACTTATTCCTCCCTACAAAAAAGAGTAGACTAGAAAGGTAACGCAACAAAACCAAAATCAATTCTTTGAGTGTTGATGTTATTACCATTGTTGACCCCTAAAATGCTCCATTTAACATTTTGATTCTTGGCATAGTCATATTGTTCTACATTGTATTGATCAACTATGCCAACATATCTATGAGGGACTCAAGCCTCTAAACAAGTTTTTTGTACTATGCTTCCCCTCAGTCGTCTTTTGCCGTAGTTTCTTTTTATTTAATTATCATAAACTCTATATTATTTTGTTCTTCCCTTGGTTATTTTTTTTACTTTCTTTTTCTTCCTAATAATAGCGTTCTCTATTACTAGCATGCATGTCAAATATTATGCATGAAAGTTACTAGCTTTTGAAAACAGGCTAGCAAGACCACTAGCTCTACTAGTACCACTATAATATCCTTAGCAAGACAGCTCAAATCCACCAAAATTTTCACAATCGACTCAAATCCTAGCTCTTTCTAATCATTAAGTTCCCAATGTGGACAAGGTGAGAGCATATGGAGACTAAACTGAAGACAATGAAATTAAATAACAAGATATTGGCAACTATCCAACCAAATTACAACAATATCAAGCCAACAAAATCAATCAATGTCAAAATGGAAAGTAAAGATATGCAAATCCCAATCATGCTAACCCAACAGATAACAAGCAGAAATGCATCAAATCCAAAATGGCAAACTAATTGATGGAGAATGATATAAAAATAAAAGGAATACAGTGGATAAACTGACTAGGATCTTCCTACAATGATAGCATGGATCTGGTGACGGACCATCTAGGATCTTTAATAGTAATAATCAACAACTAGCGGTAAACCGTCCAATTTAGTACATTGTAAATAATAAGCATTAAATCAACATTTTGAACTCAAGTATTAATGACTAAAATAATTATATCAGCTTAATGATATCAACATGGAAACCACTGGAATCTACATTCAAACTGAAAGTATATGCTTCAAACTCATAAATTGTTAATCAAAACATAAAATGATAAATGTAGATGGTATGGCCAAGTATAAGATAGATGTTTGAAGACCTCAATGAAATTGTAACAAATGAATAATTGCAGCCTCAAAAGTATTCACCCAGCACTCCTGGAAGTTGGTACAGCAACCTTTAAAAAGGTACCATCAATCATAACATGCATTGGGATTGTCATAAACCCCATAGAAAAGGAACAGAAAATTTTAGGTGCATATAACAGCAAAGGTTTAAATGAAATTGTCCAATTTGTAGCCATATGTTTGTAACCTAGAATGTGTTGCAACAATCTAAATAAATTAAAATTTCATCATTCAATGGAATGGCCAGCCAGGTATGGGGCGTGGGGCCTAGCTCGATTGGCTAAAGCATCCTGTTGCAGGCAAGAGGTCACAAGGTCTAGCCTCCCCCCCGTCCCCATGGTACCAGAGGGTGTGTCGCACCAACGTCACCAGCCACATGAAAAAAGTTTACCAGGCGCACTACACTTTATAGGGGGGGGCTACCCAATTTTTGCAGTCTAAAAAAATGGCCAGCCACATATGGGCTGGAATTGATATTAACTACCCTGAAAAAAACACCATAAAATGTAGTGATTCCCATCATAAGCTAGTAAAGCCTACAAGAAGGGATTCCTCCAACAATGTTAGAAAACTTGGCATCCAGTATACTAGAATAATAAATATAATCCAATAATTAAGCCCCTTTCAAACTTATTCATTCACCAACTATTTTCCAGAACTTGTACCACCCAACAGAGAAAAAATTAGTATGGCCTAGTCCAAGCTACAAATGGTACAACCAGAAGTTGAAGTGTACGGCCTACACAATGAGGATTAATCTCACCAAAAACATCAAATAAATATGCAACAATATTTTATTTCACCTTTTCAATCCAAAAGTAGAAACTCTAAACCAAAATCAACATTGGAAATTGGAAATGACTATCCTTGTGTAGAATTGTTCTTAATGGCTAGGAGGGTTTTTGTCCCAAAATCCATCTTATCAAGGGCTCTTTGTCCTCAAGTAAAGAAAGAAGAACTTGTGTTCATTCTTTGGAATTGAAATTGATAAAATGAGCAAAAAACCCCTTTTTCGAAAACAAACCTCCTTTTATAACTTTTTCAAGGGAAAATATATAATATTCTTTTATTTTATTTATCCCTCAAAGTTATTAAATATCAAAGTATCTTTAACACTCACTTTTATAACCTTGGACCTAGCGACACTTTATAATTCACTTATAACTTCTTCTTTTTTAAATTAAATGAAATCGTCTTTTTTGATAATAACATAAAGTAACTTTTCAACAACTTAAATTTAATTATTTAATTATTTTCATTTTTCACCACCTCATTAGCCTACAAGAAAATTTGAGAAAAATAGGCTAAAGGTATTCAATCATTTTACGCTAGAGAAGGGAACATTACATATATAGAGTTCCAAAGCCTTAAGAAATGAACAGATATGTGTGAACTTCATCTCCCTTTTGCAAATGGAAGAGTCATCACGAATCCCTTCTTCTCCCTCTTGTGACTTTTCAACTCCCCTTGATGGAAAGGACAGAGTAGCATGTTCCCCTCTTGAAAAACAATAAAACAAATAAAATAGGAAAAGACAAAGTGGGACACCCACTTCTCTAGGATATGCATTTTATTGTTCATACAATTCCTTGTCCATACATGTCTTATTACAATTTTTCTTACGATCCATGTTGATCACACCTCCCTTATTAAAGACATTTTTGGTCCAATAAAAGCTTAGATTTAGGATATAGGAAAAATCTCCCATTTGTGGGATGCTTGTGTGTATCAACATATGGTAAAACTCTAATAGCTGCAATTCTTTGTGATGCTCAAAGCATGATACTATGAATGCTATGGGTTAGAAATAATTAAAGAAATTTCTCCCTACTTGCTCAGCACAAGTGATTGATTTCTTTTACATGCTACAATGAATTACATTGCCATGGAAGAAAACATGCTACAATTCATGGTTGTGATGTTCTACACGCTCTCAAACGATTCCCTTAATTTCTTAAAGTGAAGTTAGCCTCTTAAACGCTACCAAATTCACAAAAATTCTCGGAGTGTTAGTCAAAAGCCCATACAAGTGACAATAACTCACCCTCCTTTTCCTCTAAGCGAATCCAGCAATGCTCTCTGCTGAGAATAACCCCTTACAATTAAATGGTGGTGCAGGTTCAACATTTGCTCTGCTACAAAACTGGTCCATAAATTCTCAACCCTAAGCTTTTAGAAATCACAAAACAAGAAATTGTATTGTGGTACTTAATTAGAAACTAAATGACAGTAAAGAGAGAAAGAGATGAATTAGAGAACAACAAATTTATCATGGAAATCCTCCAAAAAGAGAAAAACCAAACAGTGGCAAGTGTTAAATTAGTGATCAGATCAGTGCACAGAAAATTAATTAAAAAATCAGACACAGTGACACAGCATATACCCTGGGAAAACCCTCCTCTTGAGGGAGAAAAACCCAGCAACAAAGATCTTTCTTTTATATATAAGAAATGGCAATAGTTCTCTTTACAATGAGGCCAATACAAGGCCGATATCCAGCATCAACTCTTGATGTAATGACAGTAGATAATCTGCTCTTCCTTGTATTCTAAAACTGCACTTAGTGAAATTCGCAATCTGATCTTGAAGGAATTCGCACTTGACTGAAGAAATAATCGAACTTACTTGAATGAATTAATTGAGAAGTAACCAACAGATCTCTTTATATAGATGTCACTAGAATCAATCCAAAGGATGTGTGACCTTTCAAAATACAAAGTCGGCCTCATATAAAACCATCGCGTCATTTACTAAAGTCGGCGATTTTGCATTAACAAATAATAATAATTAATTATTTAATATTTATCTTCTAAATCGAAGTGCCATTTGATACGTGCCTTTAGAGATCATATAAATTAGATAGCTTTTAGCTATAATCTAATTTCTTCAAGGAAAGATATCGCTGGAAGTTGCTACAACGCTGCATGTAAACATTAACACTCCCTCTCAGCTAAGGAGCATACTTCCAGCTACTCAAGACATGTCACCTCATCGTGATGTCAGATATCGCCTCAGTACGATATCAACCATAATGGCTACAACCATGCTATGGTGAACAAAGGAATATCACCTCAACGTGATACTGGATATCGCCTCAACACGATATCTACCATAATGGCTACAACCATACTATGGTAAAGGATAAATATCACCTCAACGTGATATTGGATATCGCCTCAACACGATATCTACCATAATGGCTACAACCATACTATGGTAAAAGATATATATCACCTCAACGTGATATTGGATATCGCCTCAACACGATATCTACCATAATGGCTACAACCATACTATGGTAAAAGATAGATATCACCTCAATGTGATATTGGATATCGCCTCAACACGATATCTACCATAATGGCTACAACCATACTATGGTAAAAGATAGAAAGGCTCACCGATACGGGACTCTTTCTCGGTCAAGGCCGGATGCTCCACCATACCAAGCTTATCTCTCGAAAGTATACAACTTTATCCCGAGAGAGGCTTGGTGAGAATATCCGCCCGCCATCGCTGATGTACTTTTAATCATCACTTTCAGAAAATTTTCATATCTCCATGTATGGGTACTTGATCTCAACATGCTTCGCCTGGCCATGAAACACAGATTGACAAAGCTTCACGCAACTCTCACATTATCACGGATGATGGTATTCCATTGATTGTCCAACAATTCCGGAAGGAGCTTACGGCCACACCGGGCTTCGAAAGCTGCTACATAAGCTGTAATGTACTGCCTCGCACAGATTCAATGCTACATATGATTGCTTCTCACGCACTGTGAAATCATAGCAGAGCCCAAACTGGCTAAATAACCAGAGGTATTCTTCCGACCAGGACACACCCTCGCCCAATCGTAATCAGAAACCATGTAACTCCAAGTCCGTGATTTGAAGTATACCAACCCATATCCAATCGTGCTTAATGCAAGTATCTCAGGATATGTTTAGCTGCAACAAGATGTATCTGTCTCGGATCACACATAAACTGGCTAAGTGCACTCACTGCATAGCAAATATCAGGTCTAGTGTTAACTAGATACATCAAAGACCCAATCAACTGTCTATACAATGTAGGATCCACCAAGTCTGAATTAGCTGCAGCCTCCTTCAACTTATGAAGGTTGGTCTCCATTGGTGTAGACATGGATTTGCAATCCATCATGCCAAATCTCTTAAGTATATCAATGGTGTACTTTCCTTGACTTAGAATCATCTCATCTGGTTTCTGCCAGACTTCTAGACCAAGGAAGTAATGCATGAGCCCAAGGTCCTTCATCTCAAATTCTGAAGTCAACTCCTTCTTGCATTCGAGAATCAGGTGATCTTCTCCAGTAAGGATCAAATCATCAACATATAAAACCAATATTAGTGCATCACCATTGATTACCTTGAAATAGAGATTTGAATCAGCATCATTCTTCAGGAAGCCCAAACTAGATAGGTACCGATCAATCCTTTCGTACCAAGCACGAGGAGCCTGCTTAAGACCATACAAGGCCTTCTTCAGCTTACACACATGTGACTCCTTCTCATGAACTTCAAAACCATCAGGTTGCTCAATGTAAACTTCTTCCTCAATTACGCCATTGAGAAATGTTGTCTTCACATCCATCTGATGAATCTTCCATCCTTTCGATGCAGCAATGGCAATGATGGTTCTGACAGAAGTGTAACGGGCAACAGGAGCAAATGTTTCTTCGTAATCAACTCCCTCTTTCTGAGAAAACCCTCGAGCTACAAATCTTGCCTTGTACTTCTCAATGCTCCCATCTGCAGCATGCTTGATTTTGAAGAGCCATTTCGAAGATACCACTGATTTGCTCTTAGGTCTAGGAACAATATCCCAAACATCATTCTTCAGAATTGATTGATACTCCTCTGCCATTGCATCTCTCCAAACCTGATGACTGAATGCTTCTTCAACACATGAAGGTTCTGAATCAATAATCTGACTCATCAAGGCAACATAATTGAAGAACTTATGAGGCCTTTTACTTTCTCTGAATGTGCCTCTAGGAGCTACAAAGCTTTCTACCTCTTGCATAGTGCGCCTGGCCCATAGAGGTCTCTTTCTTCCAATGACAATGTTAGTAGGCCCATCAGTAGGCTCCAAGGGTTCAACAGGATCAGTATCTTCTTTTGGTTCAACAGTCTCCCTCTGAATCTCAGGAGTATGGTCAACTTCCATATCCTGAGGAGACTCTTCATTACTGATCTCCAAGTGAGTGCCCTTGGATCTTCTAAATGCAATGTCTTCCTCAAAAGTAACATCCCTACTGGTCTCAATCAACTTTTGTCCTGGAATGTAAATTTTGTAGGCTTTAGATGTCTCGCTGTAGCCCACAAAGATGCCCTTCTTTCCAGAGGGCTCCAACTTAGTTCTCTTCTCCTTTGGAACATGGATATAAACAGGACATCCAAAGATTCTTAAGTGACTAACTTCTGGCTTCTTCCCTGTGAAGGCTTCTTCCGGAGTTATATTCTCCAAGACCTTGTGAGGACTTCTGTTCTGCACATATACAGCTGTCCTGGAGGCTTCTGCCCATAAGAAAGTCTGCAAATCTTGATCATGAATCATGGCCTTTGCTGCTTCCATGATTGTCCTGTTCTTTCTTTCTGCAACACCATTCTGCTGAGGATTATAGGGAACACAGAACTCCCTCTTAATCCCTGCATCTGTACAAAAGTCTAGAAAACTGCTAGAGGTGTATTCACCACCATTGTCAGATCTAAGGACCTTAATTCTTTTACCAGAAAGGTTTTCTACTAAGGCTTTAAACTCCTTAAATCTAGCTAATACTTCCTCAGACTCTTTAGACCTCAAGAAATAAATCCAAGTTTTCCTAGAGTGATCATCAATAAACAGTACATAATACAAAAATCCACTTGAAGATGGAACAGACATAGGACCACATAAATCTGAATGGATGAGATCTAAAATACTCTTAGATCTACTTTCACTACTATGAAAAGTGGCTTTTACATTCTTACCTAGAGCGCAACCCTTGCAAGTTCCTTCATGCTCCTTGTCGAACTTAGGTAGACCTGTCACCATCTTCTCCATAATAGGCAAGGCACGAAAGTGTAGATGCGCCAATCTTCGATGCCAAAGATCACATATAGAAGAAGTATCATGAACCAAGGCTTGTAGAGGACGAGTGCAAACCCTGTAGAGACTTTCATGTCTCACTCCAATGACTTGAGCATCTTTGAAACTAGAGTTCTCCATCCATACAAGAACTTTTCCTTTTGAGAAGGCAATTTGATATCCTTTATCTTCTAGGGCTGAAATAGAGATTAGGTTGCGCTTGATCCCCGGAACATAAAGAACATTGCTCAACTGAAGTGTAATACCTGAATCCAAATGGAGAGTAGAGGTCCCAATCCCTTTCACGGTGTAGCTAGCATCATCTCCAATGATAACTTGTTCCAAAGAGTCTTTCTTCACCAAATTTGATAAGTGCTCCTTGAATCCGGTGATGTGACGAGAAGCCCCACTGTCAATCAACCATGTGTTGGTATCGGTGGCAACATTGCTTGACAAGGCTGAACAAAACAAATATTCATCCTTCTGAGGAGAAACATTCTCTACATCTGCAACGGAGGCTTGATGCTTAGGTCTGTCAGGGCAATGTTTGGCAAAGTGACCAAACTTGTCACACCTAAAGCATTGAATTTTAGACAAATCTCGCTTCTTCTTGGGAGGGGAAGCATCATCATTTCCTTTATCACGATTCCTCTTGAAGTGACCCTTCTTCCCACCTTTTCCTTTCTTCTTCGAAGCTTGGGCTGCAAGAACATGGATTTCTTGATTTGAAGAA